>VYZR01013178.1:18057-29359 GCA_013400675.1 Oxylabes madagascariensis | reverse complement strand
CCAAGAGCATAAATCAGGTATGATCACATTGCAGAAGTTTATTACAGTGAAGCCACACATAGTCAGAAATAACTCCAGGCCTTTGCAAACACGGTCTGCAGGCAGAGCAGTCCCCAGCCGAGGATGACACTGGGGTGAGACCTGTGGGTTATGCCACAGCCTCCTTCCACTCAAGTCTCTGTGACTAAGGGGCCCCTCCTGCCCCCACTCTGGGACAGGAGTTCCACAGTGCCAGAGCAGTAACTCTGAATCACCAGAACAAGCACTCAAGAGTACTCAGAATACTCTCTGATTTTGAACTGAAACAAGGAGAATAGCTTAATTCATTGATAGAATGAAAAAAAAGTCTTTATCCTTTTAGCCAAGCTCTCTTTCAGCTGTTGAGATAAGATGGACTAAATCCAGAGGAACTGTGAGTTTTCTTTTATGAGTGATAAAATCTAAGCTGTTGTTAGAAACATCAGGGGGATTTAATAGGCTTAACAGTGGCTCCTAAATTCCTCAGGAGGCCTGTGAATTTGGAGTTCAGATCTATGAGCTAGGAAGTGCTTGGCACCTTATCAGCAGTGAGCTCAGCAGCCTTTGGAGAATGAAAATCACCATTTTCTTCAACTTCCCCTGGTAGCTTGCCAACCTTCTTGTCACTCGCTAAGTCAACTGTCTCTAGAAAATATGGTCTCTGGTCTAAGCCACAGGATTCAAAACACAGCTTAATAAGTAAGCAGCAAGGCAGGGGGAATTAAGTCATATCCTAACATCTCCTCAGCAGGCAAAGGCAGTTCAGCTCCTTGACTGCACAATATCCTAACTACTCGCTGGGGTTTGCTCAGTGGTGCCATTGCAGGCAGAGAGTCTTCCCTCACCATGAAGTTGTCTGACCTCTTTCCTTCTGGAAGGCACTGGGCAGACAGGGACACAGGGTGGTAGTATGGAGGAATGGACTGTGGAGAGAAAGTCAAATAACATGAGTAGGCAGACGAGCAGGATGAGCAGCTGGAAAACACCAGCTGGAAAACAGCAGCTGAAAATTCCAGAGCTGTGAAATTTCCTTAGTAAACTTCTCTGAATGGTTGAAGTATTCCCCCAAAGACAGCCTCATCATGATCCTGATGGTTCTGCTGACATGGCTGAAGTTTGCTTAAGCTGCTTTTCTGATAAGGTCGTTTTAATAAACACAAATAGTCCATGTGTACAGGTACAATTACTACCATTTAAAGAGACACAGAATAAAATGGCCTTGCACCAGTTACTAGGAACACTGAATTATAATTGTAGCTATCATTAGTTTCCCTCCTTCCCTTCAAAAAAATCCCAAATTTATATGTATTCTACTGGCATTCAAGCCCATAACTGGAGAAGCTGTACCACAATCAGAGCTGCCAAAGCCACAGTCAAGGTCCAGATAGAGACTCCCATGACATACACTACAAGGGATGGGAGAAAAAACAAATATAAGGGCAAAGCAAGGGATGTACAAACACTTTGATTGCTCTGAAACATTAAATATTTCGCAGTCAGCTTGACCAATTGCGGAGCGCTCTCCATTAAACCTTCATCATTTGCTATCCCATCAATCACAGCACGTGAATCCGTAAATAGCTGTGATGAAAGTAAGATTTAGGTCTGAAAGCACTGATAATTTTTTTCAAACAAAACTCTGTCTAGCTCTAGAGGAAACACTCCAAAAAATGGTCCTCACTTACAGGTCCAAGCAAAACGTGTGCAAGAAACCAGGACTTGGCTGTTTCTCCCATATTAGGAATTTGGGTGATTTGAAATGCTTCACTCTTAATTTCAAGTAGCAATGTGAATTTGCTTGTTCTGCAGCGAAGAGTGTATTGGTGGTGTCATTTCCCTCAAATAGCCCTTTTGGCTGAAATGCAGTTCATGTTCCCTTCAGCATGACAAATAACACACTTCATCTCCCCTTGGAGCCTGGAAAATCTGAGATGAGATTGGCACTGCAATATAAAGAGAGATACTCTCAAAAGGGAGGCAAAATCATTTGAACCAAGTGGAAATAATCACTGGCACTCCTAGCTACTGACAGTCCTTGGATTTCAAGCTGTATTTCGATGTAAAACAACTTTCCCTCATCACATCTATACAGCATCTAGCACAACTGCATCCTAATCTCGACTGTGGGTTTCTGGCACTGCAGTAAAACAAACATTGAGCTTATAAAAAAATACACAATCAATCACATGTGCTCTTGCATGAGCTATCCGTGCCCTCAGCATAATTTAAATACAGGTGTGGGTCTGTGTATGACTTCAGCTTCAGTCATTAAAAAACAACTTTGCATCCAGAAGAAAACTTTTCTCAACTAATCCTGCATTTCAGAAAAGTTGGGGGTTCTTTTTAAAAGATAAAACATGCAGGTGGTCTGCCATTTGCTGTGGGTACATAAAAGGAGTATTACACAGATAGCAAAGGAGAAATGGATGGCTCTGGCAGATGGCATCATGCTCAGGGTTAGCCAAATTCCCTCTCAGGCACTGGCGTCCAGATGGCCAAGCAGAAACACTTTCTGCCACAAACCCTTTGCATGCCTTTGAGACATCTCTGTGCTGGGAGAGGAGGTATGTCAATTCACAATCTTGCTGTGATAAAACAAAATCTGATGTATTTTGGGAATTATGTTCATTCATAGGCACCCCTTGGCCCCAAGGCTTTCCTTCCCTCATGTGAGCCTCTGCCTGGCTGGAGTGCTAATCACACCTCCTGTACATTCTAAAAGGTGGTTACCACTAATTTTGAAGCTGGTTTGCAAAATGAGGCAAAAAGACCCTCTTGGCAGGCTTCTGTCCATTTATCTCTAAAATCAGTAAGGTCTCTCTGAGAGCAAGGACTGGGTGCCTGCAGCTGCTGAAGGAACTCAGCAAGGGTGACTGACACTTGTGGAAGTGCTTTGCAAAATGCTCAACATTTCCTATTTGTTTTGACACTGCTCTTTAGCTTATGTGATTTCAAAAAATCTGCTTTGCTCAAACCCACTGGAGGTCTGCAGCACATGGTTACACAATGGATTTCCACCACTTCTCTCACAAATGACACCACAGGGCATCCCAAGTGTCGAGACCTTGCAGCTGACTCCTGTCCACTCCTTTTCATGCTCAGCCTCAGTTGTCAAACACTTGAAGGCACTCTGGGAAATCCCAGCTGGGGGCCCTTGCAGAGGCACTGTGACCTTCCAATGCTGTGTATCCTCTTTCAGGACACTGTTGTCATGCCGTGGCACACACACTGACCACAATTAGCCCAACAGTGAAATAAGGCTTGGGTAGGTTCTAGTGAAGGCTACAGACTCTACTCTTGTCAAGGTATCCCCAGGCTGCCCCTGCCTGGCACATTCAGTAAATGCTCACCAGATACAGAGGCAGTGCAAAGGGACTGGATGAGGGGAGGAGGAAGATGAGGAAGAGTTAAAAATGAGAGAAAGCAGTGGGGCAGGACAGGGAGGGGAGAAATAGGACTTAACTCAGAGATAAGGAGCGGAAGCATCATACAGTTTTGTTGGGGATTGAATTTGATCTACCCTTCCCTTTTGCCTTTCCTGAAACATCCTGTTCTGCTCCAGACTCCTTTACAGACACCTTCAATACCTTGCACAATCTGGTCCCTTGCATGGACTTTCTTTTTTTCCTTCCTCCCTCCCAACCACTGGAGTCAGGGGCTGCTCCCTTGGTGCCTGCTCTGCCCCAGCTGAAGGAGTATGTCTGTGCAATCACTTGAGCTGTGATACTGCCACCATCATGCCCACATGTTCTCTTATGATTCCCTAAATTCCTGTAAAGATCCAAAAGTCCTGTTCAGGACAATTCTGCCTTTATTATGAAAGCTCTCAGCTCCAGCACATCCTTCCTCTTCCTCCCTGAAAATCATTCCTAATATAAACCATTTTCCCTGTGCACACATATATATAAGCCAGGAAGCTTCTGCCATCCCTGCTGTGGTTTAGGGGCAGTGATGATGCTCCAAAGCCAGCTTTCCCCTGCCTGTCAGGCCAGCTGGGCAGCAGGTGCCATGCTGCATCCAGCACAGCTGAGCACAGAGGGAGCAAGCCCACCCCATGGCACCCCACCACTCACACCACCTCCTTTCAAACCACAGCAGCCTCTCCATGCAACACCTGGGGCTTTAGTCTAAAGCCCAGAGCAAAATAGAGCCAGAAGATCAGCAACTAAATCATCAGGAGGATCCCCTTCATGGGCGAGGTCTGGGCAGCCACTCCTGTGCCCAGCCAAAGCATGGGCTGGCAGGAGCCTGGGTCCTTGCAGGCTGTTTGGATGCAGCCTCTGATTCGGCAAGTGCAGAGTTTGGCTGTATGGACAAACTGAACCATGCCAGGAGGGCTGCAGGCCAGGGAACAGGGGTTTGTTTACTAGCATACGTGTAGCCTCAGCATCAGGTAAGTATTGTCAACAAACTCTCAGAAACAAGAAACACACAACAGTATCTTCACTAAAGTGCAGTGGATGTGGTATGACTTTATTTTTTGCAACTTCATTGCAAGATTGCGTCAAGGTAGTCTAAATACTCTCCCAAAACCTCAACAAGTAATGTTCCATACCCAGGTTTTACATTCAGGATTTCATTGCTTTGAGATAAGCACCTTCATTCCCATAGAAGAGAATCCTGCATACCTACAAGGCAGTAATTTTCCTCACATCATCTGCCAAACTACTGCTGCTGCTCCTTCTTCTGCCATCCCTGCCTCTGCACCTTTTCCCATCTATCACACAATCCCAGATCCAGCTGGCAGACTGGCGGATCATAACAGATTCTGGCTGTCAGACAAGTCATGATTATATCTAACTTTAGGCTTCAGATCACTGAAACAGTAGAATGCTGAATGAGAAGTTCATCTTTGAGAAGGTGTACTTTGAAAGGGCATCTCTCAGGACATGAAGTAAAAGCCAACTGGATCCCTGCTGATGTCCTGAGGTGTGAGGGGGATTTATTGAATATCAGGAGGCACTCAGAAACTCCATGCAATTAAACCCAGTGCCTGTGCTTGAAACTGATCCCTGACAAGGAACTGGGATTATATTAATATTAAATAATTTTTTCCCGTATCACATGGAGACAAATATTCATTCTCACTTAAAAGATGTCTGTCTACAGTGCAGGAAAAAAAATCTAAAATTGGACTACAGGTGGGAAAATCCCTCTTTGCATTATATTTATTCTGCAATAACAAGCATGTCTTACCCTCTTTGAACACAGCTCGCTGTGTCTTATTGTGACGTGGTGGGATGGTGGAAATGGTGCAACCCTCCTCAAGGCGCCTCCTTCAGAAGCCGCTCGGGTAGGCCATGGGAACAGTCATTTCTAGTCCATGCACACACACACACGCCACAGATGGCTCAGCAAAGGAAAGACAGGAAGGGCCTTCTGTATGAAGAATTCCAGCGAGGGTTTATTACGTTCACCATGCCAAAGGGATCAGGGACTAAAGACCCAACCATGTGCTGTGCACAGGCTTGAGTAAGGGGTCAGCAGCCAATGACCTGAGGGCACAGGGGCGGTACAAACTCCATAGGTTTCATATACCTCTATATAGGTATATAAAACAACCTACAGAGGGGATCTGGGATGCACAGTTGGGGTGGGCAGGGTCAACTGGCCGATGGGGGAAGCAGTCTAAGGTAGACTGGCAAAGGTACTGCAAAGCACCATGGGGGAAGCCTTTTCTTTCAGCCTAGGCAGGGAAAACCCTATGGTAGATCTTTCCAGGGCATAGCCTGAGGATTTTAAGGATTCCCACAGTGTCTGAGCAAGGTTGCACATTAAAGAACACTCTTTTTTACTCTCCAGATTCCTCCTCCATTCCCAGTTGGAACATGCATCATCCTCATCATTTCATCTTGGCTTGGTGAAGGATACCAGGAATGACGATGTGGGAAAGTCTGCGCTGGCTGGGAGCTCTGTGGGCACAGGGCCCACGCAGCCAGGGCAGGCTCTAGCCAGATAGAAGTACATGTGGAGATGGCAGCTCACATCCCTCTGTTTCCTAGCTGGTAGCAAAAGGAGCATCAGCCTGCAGACAGATTCTGGGAGAGTCAGGGAAGAAGTCTGGAGCTTGCTTAATGCAAAGACATGTATTAAGAAGAGATGCCCCATTTTACGTTCAAACTACCTAAGTGGGCAGGTGGAGCACAAACCTCAACAGGGTGTTGAAAAACCATGAGCTGTTGTAAAGGAAAAGTATTATATGGCTCTAGCTTGATGAATTAAACAATATTTCATTTATTCCTATCTTTGGGACTCAAGGCCCAAAATTTGTGTGTAACCCTTGTGGATTCTTAACACTGACTGTGATTTCCCAGGGCTCCAGGAGAGGATAAAGTACTGCTCATGGTCAGTCTAACCAGCAGTCACAAAATACCATTGAATTCATGTGGTGCTCAGCTGCTTCCACGATCTTGCCTCCTGTCAGGGCAGTCAGCCCATGCTGAGCTCATGCTGCCCATTTCCACTTTCCACAAGGCCACGTCTCAACACAACTCTGCCACCACAGTTTCTGTGTCACTGCAGCATGGGCTGGCTCTGACTGCTGTTTACTTGTAAGCAGGAAGAAGGGAGAGGGTGTTATTACATTTGAAAAAAAGAAATTTCTTTCTTCTATGCCATTTCATTGTTCCTGCTCCTGATTTGGTTCCACAGGCTTGTCACCCCTCAGCAGGCATGGCTGTGTGACAGAAACAAAGCCCCTTTGTTTGCTGTGGGTCCCTGGGCCCTTCTGGGACCCATCTCCCACTGGACTGTCTCTAATGCTTTTTCCTGCTGTAAGCTTTGAGGTGGTTCCATTTCATCCTGCTTCCTCAGGGAGTTATCTTGCATAAAAATGCTGTGGCTCTTTCCCTGACAGGTCCTTAAGAAATGTTGTAACTATTTTTCATATAGGTGCAAAGAGGCTGGCAGCATTATGTTCAGATGGAGCCATTTGTCACCGGAGGCTAGCAAGGCCGAGCATAATTTAATAGCATGACAAAATTCTTGTTCTGTTTTTGCTGGAACACCAGAGCTGTGGGTGAGAACATTTCAGGGCTGAGATCCGGACCTTGTCACTCCTGAGTAACGGTGGGCACAGCTCTGGGGCCATTGCTGGAAGGGAAGACTGACATATGGCGCTAGCCTGACAATTCTGGGGGTAGCTGTTATTTTCTGAAACTTTTGCATTTATTTTATTTTATTTTATTTTATGCTGAGCAGGAAAGCTCTGAGCTGAGAGCAGATGGTACTGATTTGCTCAGGGTTATTGCTGGTCAAAACTAAACAGTGCTGCACTCCTTTCTCACAGACAGCTATTAAACTGGAAATGGATATCATTTATCCCTCGGTATTTCATTGGAGTTCAGTTGGGAGTGAAGCCACACTCAGCTGGGCACTATTCAATTACACACAGAGGGAGTTACAGTTCTTTGTTCCTAGAAACCTAAACCTGAAGTGAAAACCCAAGTGGCCCGACCTCAGGCTATTACCAAATACTTCTCTTACGGTTTCAAAACCCTTTTCTCAGCAATATGGTTTCCTCTGTCTCCCTCCCAAACTTGAGGAGACTAGATACGGTATTACGGCAGCTGCTGACCCACTGGCTAGCAGGACACCCCTTCAAGGCACCTCTGAGCTGCTGCAGCTCTACTATTGGGGTTACCGGGAGTGGCTGTGCTTCTCCTTTCTGTATCAAAACATGCCCTGTCACATTATCATCCAGTTCAGCCCTCCTGCATCAATGTGAGAGCTGTTTATTTGGTAAGACATAGGCCAAACTTGCTGTGGACACTGCCATGGAGATGCATCCCTTGGGCAGTCTTTTCCTCCTTATTGAGGGAAAGGGAGATTGCACAAGGTAGTGTTGGTAACAGAAACATTTCCCTAAAGCAATTATTGACAAATCCACTGTCTTTCTCAAAGTCTGTATTAAAACTAGTGATTCTGAACACTATGGTCTAGCAGAGCTTGGAGGATCTCAGCAGCTGAGCATCCCATGTAGCAGGTCTGGGGCAGGTCTGCACATTTCTTGGGGATGGAGTAAAACAGCACTTTGGAAAGACAAAGTGTCTCTAGGAACGTGGAGAGCAGAAGAAACAGTGCCATGAGGTAATTCCCATTTACCTTTGCAAAAGAAATCAATAGATTGTGATCTCCAGAGGCTTTGTAAGTCCACCTTGCTTTCCCTTTTAGCCTTGGCTGATTGACAAATATACCTGTTTTGCTCCAGTGCATAAAAGCATGCAAACAGTGAAATCTACTAATACTTGAATGGAGAAAAGCCTAAAGTTAATGTAATGGTTGCCATAATAATTTATGCCTAATTACAACTCATTACAAGGCTGTCTTGCTACAAATGTGACAGAGGCTAGTGATTCCCTTAAAATAATAGAACTGAGTCATAGATTTGGATAAAAAAAAGCTTAGTAGCAAACATTGATTTATTATTTAGGACAATATTATAATTTTTCAGGGGAAGTTGTATGATCCAGAATGAATTGGAAGTGTGTTCAATTTGAATAAATTCTTTCAGTTAGTAATCCAAGAATAGAGATTTCCAAATTCTACAACCAGGACAGTATCTGGAAGTGGCAGGATCTGTCAGACTAAGTTCTAAGTGTGAAACTCAAGTCTATCCCACAGTTACAAGTGTGGCGAAGGTGAGTATCAGGACGGTGCCTCTGTTCACACCCTGTGGACTGAATTCATGAATTCCCTGGGTGGTCCAGGAACATCCCAGCTTGTCATCAGCACAGATGAGATAGTAAAGCTGGTTTGAGACAACAGATTGCCTTGAAAGCAGGTCTGAACTCCTCAACACATCCATAGTTAAGTAATCGACACACAGGACTTCTCCAGATGGGAATTTTTGACAGTTCTACATATTCCCCCAGGTAGCTCCTGCTGTAGCTCATCTCCTCTGTATATCTAAATGTGTATGTGATGATTAACATCGTGGGTGGATTGTCCCTGGCATTCTCCTGCGATTCTGCTGCTTTGGCGGTTGTGGAAGGGATCAAGTTGTACATAGATATGACATTTGCAAGTAGTCAGTACACTGTTCCTGCAGATGCAAAAAACTTTTCATGTAGGACCGTGTTTTGTACACAGTTAAGGTATTTAAACTAGTTTTGTATTTAGTTGTCACAGACAAAACAGTCCAGAACTGGGAAATTTTACTTAATTTATTGCCAGGCCACACAGGTTTCTGGTCCCTGATTTGGCTATCAAGAGAAGAAAGAACACAATCAGCTAGACACTTAACATGAAACTCCATCCTCCCTCTTTCCCAGAGTCAACTTCCTTTATTGTTATTGCAGTCACAATTGTTCCATCAAAACTCGCTGGCAATCGGATGGGTGGTGTGAGAAAGTGGAAGCAGAGCATGTGATAGCTTTTTGCTTCCCAGCAGTAGCTGTTTCTGCTGCGCTGCTCTTCATGATTCCTGAAGAACTCTGAGCAATGGTTTCCACCACACTTTCCACCATGTTGCACACTTTGTTCCTCTCCTCCCCTGTGTCCCCGCTCTGGCATAGCTCGTTCATGGGTGTGTTTTTTCACCACATGGTTTCCACATACTTCAGGGCAGGCTGGAATAATTTTTGGCAGGCAGCAAGGCACGGGCTCACCCCAGAGAGGCCAACAGTGCAAACCAGTGACACGTGAAGCCTGGTGACACCTGCTCCATGCAGCAATATGGTGACAAGGATGGATCGTCACGCCAGAGAGTGGCACAGCTTGCAGCCAAGCACTTGTACAGCCACTTCAGTGGGGAACTCCTGTTGGCACAGTAAGTCCTCTCATTGAGTATCTCTGCAACATTGGTCTGCATGAGAAAAGGTTACTTAAATACTTCTGTAGCACTTCATCTGAAAGATGCACAGCTCAGCAGATCAGTATATCCCCAAAATCATGGACATGAGGGTTAAGTGGCTATCAGCAGCAGGCTCACTTCAATTAGAAACTGCAGTAACCATCTTAGAAGTACAGCCAAATATTATCAGAGATTAATTTCTTGTTTATGCTGACAAATGAAGGGGATCTGTAAAGAGGCCTGTGTGCCTGTCCATCTCTCAGGGAGCATTGCAAGGGAGGAAATCTGCCAGCCTGATGCCTGTTGAGGAGGGCTCTTACTTTCGGATGAGTTTTAGTTCTGGTGGTACTATGCAGGTGCGTGTGTATGTGTAAGAGGGAATCTGCCCAAATTGCAGAATGGATATCAAGGCCCACAGTCAGACTGACGTAGCTACTGCCCTCTGGAAACAGAAATCTGGGACCGCTGAAGCTTACATAAAGTGTCTCAAGCGACTCCTCTGTGTAGTTACACTCTGACCTGGGAAAACAGTCTCCTTGTATCATGTAAGAGCTGTCGAGGCCTGCTCCAGCTGTGTCCATTATGGGAAAGGATTAAGAGAGGTTTAAGTGAGTGGGGCAGCCTGCAAAGCTGGGACATTTGAGTGGATTCCATCCTTCCTTCTGCTGACTGACTTGGGAGTTCTCACACCTGATTGTTTTTCACATCAATGCTGCTGTATATGAAGGTACAATGATTGCTATAATTAAATCACTTCATTGATCTAAATAATTTCTGACTGCTTTTTTTGTATGTATCTAAACTTATAAAGAATGGTGTCAACTCTGGTGGCAGTTATAAAGCTCCCAAATACCCTCAGATATTGCTGTCCAGAAAAAGTGCAATGTGAAATTGAAACATTTTTTTCAGAACATGCTTTTAAGTGAAGAAAACCATGAAAGCTTTTCAGAGAATGCTGTTTGCAGTAGCCAGGCAATTAGTTTTAATGCTGATCCCTAATCCTACTTTGAGTAAATCAAAAGTGGAAATAAAATTGTACTATTACACAATTGCTAAAGCAGTCAGTTCTGCTGTCAGCAGATGTGATGGTCAAAGATCCCCTTAATCACACACAGGATGTCTGAGTAATACATCTCTGAGTAAAAGAATAAATATCAATGTGAAAGTGAAAGATTGGCAAACATTTCACATAAAATCTAAGTTATGTCGTGTGCCAGAGGGTTTGAGTCACAGATACCTTCTACTGTAATATTAAATGCTGCAGACTGTGAAAATGTCATCATTAGCACAAGTTGTGCCCCCTTATCAGCAGAAATAAAATACAGAGGTCAGTTAACCTGCCACATACTGCACTCTTTTTTACTGTTATGGCAATAGCAACTCCACTGAATTCCTACATGTAATTTATTTCTGGTACAGATAGGTGTATCAATATATGTTTATTTA
This sequence comes from Oxylabes madagascariensis, assembly GCA_013400675.1. Lineage (NCBI taxonomy): Eukaryota > Metazoa > Chordata > Aves > Passeriformes > Timaliidae > Oxylabes > Oxylabes madagascariensis. The sequence goes on along the minus strand of VYZR01013178.1, from coordinate 18,102 downwards.
AAAAAAAATCAGTATTTTAAATATATATTTTACATATATATAGTA
>VYZR01013172.1:1769-19271 GCA_013400675.1 Oxylabes madagascariensis | reverse complement strand
TGTTATGCACCTGGAGCCTAATGTATTCATAGTTAATAAATTCTAATGGATATATAAATGTGCAAAGAAAGTAAGGTCAATGAGAAGGTAGATGTGTCCCCTAAATAGCACACTCCAGAGTTTTTTATCTGCATGATGACAAATCTCACTGTCCTTTTATTTTCTCCCTCCCCACACTAAAATACTCCTCCTGGGAAAAGTAGCAGAGGGATCCAATGAATATGTTATTCATGGAAACATCAAGGAGGAATAGAAAGAATAATCTAGTTTTTCACATTGCCATGTGACTTGTCACAGAGAATACTGTCACTGGAAAATCCTGACAGAAAAGAAGGAGGTTTTTCAAGCATGGCAAAGGTGATAGACAGGGACAGACGTGTCACCAGAACAGCTGAGAAGGTGCTGGCCTTACTGGAAAAACCCTGCCTTGTAGTTTTCTGTCACAATTTTATTGCAGATCTCTGTTTTAAACTGTGTCTTACAAAAGGAAATGATCTTTGTCTTTCATCCCCATCTTGTAGGGATAGAACTGAGCTGCTGTTACCAGGCAGACACTGGATACTGTGGTTGCACTCCCTGGAGCTGTGGGATTTCTCCTGGAGCACCACGCGCTGTGTGGTTACAAGTCCCTGCAGAGTCTGTTAGGGAGCATCCATTTATCTGCAAATGCATGCTGTAAACCGGTAAGTTTGACTTTCCAAAATTATGAGGAGGAGAGTTTTCCAGAGGCTTGATCTGGGCATCACTCCATTTGCCTTGTGTTGCCTCAGAGGGGCTGGGATCCTCATCTGCTCTGCTGGCTCTCTCAGCAGTCAAGATCGTGGGGTGACTTCGGGTGGCAGAGATGGCCTGTGAGGTAAACAGGGTCTTACGTTTGCAAAGAGGAAGCTACTTTGCCACTTTTTCTCATAATCAGAAGAAAGTGAGAGGAAAGATTGGAAACATGAACTTTGCTGACCCTTAAGTGTGACAAAATCACTTTATGGCCCTGATAAATACCTGCCTCCTCTGTGTGTTATGTCATTGCAGAGGAGCTGATGCTTTTGCTTTTGGCTCTGGTTGAGTAAATATTATGATTCTGTCTGGGCTTGCCACCCTTCTAGCTTCTCTTGAGTTTCTAAAAGAACCTCTGTGCTGAGGCATTTCTCACTGGGCACATACTCCTGAACCCCAGCATGAAACAGTCAGCAGTTAGTGAGAGCAACTAAAACCAAAATCCATACCAATTCCAACTTTGAAAGTTAAAATATACTTTTTTTACTACCATTTCTGAGACTCTGCCCCTTTTGTGATCTTTCTAGGGCTACATGAAATGTGGTTAATTAACCTGCCATCACCTTCTTTTCCGTGAATCTACAGCCACATTATCTACTTGGTATGCTGAAGCCTTTCACTACTGATGTATGTTCTTCCCTGTGCAGACCTTTTATTTAACCTCTTGGTAATCTACTAAGTTAATTCAGTTTTGCATGAGTTGCTTTGACTTTTTTTTTTTTTTTTTTTCTCTTTCTCTTGTGTGCTGGTATTCCAAGTCTTAGTTGTCTTACTATTAATTTTGAAGCAGAAAAATCACAGTACTGTAAGTTGCCCTGCATGGTCACTCTTTCAGTTTGATTCTTAGTGCCGGTCTGGACTTGTCCATACTTTTGTGGAAGGAAAGGCTTCTGTGTCTTTGCAGAGCATACCTTACAATACCTCACTAACCAACATTTTTTTCTTAGATCTTAAGGATTTTTTGTCTGTTTTTCTATGTTTTCGGTGAAAAGGAAAACTACGAAAAGAGGAAATTTGCATTTAATAAAGAGGCTATGAAAAATTGAAGCTTGAAAATGTCCTCCTGCTTGAGGGAACCTTAGGATAGTGAAATAAATAGGTAAAATTTAGATAAAATGGAGAAAGATAGCTAGCACTGCAATGCAGTGAAATGGAATTAAGGAGTCTGAGTGATTCTTTCTTGTAAAGGTCAACATCATTGACTGAATTTTTGTGAACCTAATAAATTCTAAGATATGCTATAAATAGGAGCATCTCAAGGGCAATGCTTAAAGTCATTCAATTGAAAAATGGGACAAAATAAATAGTAAAATGATAATGAGAAATGGCAAATCAAGTTAAAATGGTATGTTTAGACCTGGCTTTCTTGATAATACAATTTTAAAATGTTACCAAATCAATTCTTATTTAGAATGTATTTTGGAAAGAGATTAATTGACTTTGGATACAAACGAGGTTTCTATACCGGTTTTCAGTGATGCCAACATTATGTGTATTTGATTGTATCTAAAGGCTGTCAGAACAGTGAAAATCTCTATTTACATATTTGCAATTTGATATGAATTTTAACCTGTAAATTCAACATTTTATAAGAGAAGGAAGTAATGTATTACCACACTACATTCACTGTAGAACAATATTCCATTTTAATTTTCACTGATAAAGTACAATTTATTAGTAAGGAGGATAATTAGTAACAGGCTTGTAATAAATATTGTCAAACTATTTTTTTAAATCAAGAATTCAGGGAATTCATATAGTTAATACCTTGTAGGAGATCAAAACAAATGATCATGATGGTCCATTCCAGTTTTAAATTATATCTATAGCTTTATAGAAAATGGTCACCAGTTTTATATTCATGTATAATGTTTATTTTTATTCTATGAATCAGGCTTGAGGCTTGTCTTTTTTCAGGAAGAAGAGTGTCAATTCTCAGCATCCAAAAATGTTCTGTTCCCAGCTCCTGTAAAAGCTCCTGTTGTGCGTTTCATCCTGACTGTAAAAATTTCATTGTCCCAAGATAACATCATGATTCAGAGATCAAGTTTGTCTTTGATGAAGTTGGGGCTTGATCAAGTAATTCTATTATCAGGAGATGAACAGGAGCTGGAGAAGGGATTTGAGCTGGTGGCTGCTCTCTGCATCAATGCAGATGATGCCAGCTGCCTCCCAGCCTGGCTGGCTCCTCGCTGTGCTCTGCCTCCACTGATGATGCTCCAGCTTCACCAGCTAGCCAGGAACACCCTGCCCTCAGCAGAGCACAGGCTTTGACAGGCATCCATCAGAGGGAGAGTGAAAATTCAAACCAACAGGGGCAGCCCTAGGTCTGTAGGTGTATATTTTACAAAGCTGCCTCTGATAATAGTTTATGTAATATTTAGCCACTTTCCTGAGCTAATGCTCGCTGGTTAGAGTGGTGAAGGACAGCATCCAGATCATCTCTGTAAGCTGAACCATCATGTTAAACTGCATCAGAAGAAAAATGGGAAGCTGTGGACATACTTTCTATTATGTAATCCACTTCCTTGGTTTTGAGATCTTTTTCATTCCCCTGTCCCTCAGATAGATATGCTACACTTCCAAATTAGTGCATTTAGACTACAGCTTCAGCCATTTTCCACTTGTTTGTCTGCTGGGAGCACACGCAGCAGATCAAGGTAAAGCAATAACAGGAAAGCATCTAAGCTTAGAAGCACAATAACCAGAGGCACTCTCACAGAGCAAGTGGTAAGGTCATGGAGAAGTCACAAGGAGGGCAGGACCTAAAAGAAAAAAAAGGACTGAAACAGGATATGTACACAGAAATAATGCTGATAACATCTTTGCCATGTGTTCAAAGCACTCTGGCCCCTAACAAACAAGAGCAGTGTGACTTGATGGGTAGGAAATAAAGAATGGAAGAGTAGCAGGTGGCTCTGGGCATCTGTAATTCTTGTCTAGCAGAAGTCAGGGTGGTGATGGAGACTTGCTTACTCAGGTCAAAAGGATTCAGGATGCCAGCAGATGTGCAAGAGGCAGCAAAATGCCTGAGAGCACTGGGGGAAAGAGCTGAAGCAGCTGTTGGTGTTGCAGGAGCAGAGGACCAGGATAAGCATCTGGCAAGCATCAAGCCAGGAGAGGAGCCATCCCTGCAGCAAATTATACCAGTTAAACTGTTTCTTGTTCCCCACACTGGAAACCTTTAGCCAAGAAAATATATTTCACCTAACTTTGTGAGTGAGTTTTACTTCATTTCTGTGTACTGAAGGTCTTATTAGGACAACCAATAATAATTTGCGTTCTTAAGCTCTGTAACATGAAGTCAGGACTGACTAGGACAAAAAAAAAAAAAAAAAATGGGGAATAAGTTGTTTTAGGTTAACCTTGGTAGGTAGCTCAGCCTCACACAGGCCCTGGCTCACTCCTCCACAGCAGCTGGCCGAGGGCACCAGAAGGGCAGCAGTGAGAAAACTCATACACTGCTACATCAGCACAACAGATCCCAGACTCATCCAGACTCCAGTGGAGTTTGCCTCTTATATACGTCTTGTACAGCCCTCCCACCAGAAATGGGCTTTTTTGCTTTTGAAAACCATTAGGAAAACTTGTGGATTTTTTATCTTTAGGACAATTGCAATGAGGTACTCCTAAAGAGAAGATAAATACTCAAACTACTACTTTTCAGCTTGTTTTGAGGAACCTACCAGCCAGTCAGAGCTGTGCTCTATAATTATGGTATCCAAGATAGATGAACCTAAATAGTTTTTGTATAGATTTCTGAGAGATCAATACTGCTGCTTCTTTTTTAAGCCTCTCCTGTGACATAGATAGATATATAGCTAGAAAAGTTGTATATTTGGCTACTGCAGATGTGGGAGAATTTCTGACAGATTCCCTAAAAAAACTGAAAGAAACAATTAGAGCTTTCATTATGTTCTCTGACATGGAAAAGTTTAAGATGTTACCTATAAATATAATGTATTGGTTTCTTCTATAAAAGTGGTCAGCTTTTGGAGGAAAGAAGGTTCTCTAAGTGTATAGTATTTGGATACCTAAGCTTGTAACTAATAATTTGAAGGGGAGTTGGTAATGATGGGTGATTTCCTTTCTCTTTCACAAACCCCAGGGACAACAGAAGAGAAGGTCATCATGGCTACCAAGACCTGCTTTTGTTTCCAAGTCCTGTTACGTATTTTCTTGGGATCTGAATTTCAACAACAAACTGAAATACAGTTTGAATCCCACTGTTCTTTTTCTGGGATTTGAATTTCAACAACAAACTGAAATGCAGTTTGAATCCCACTGTTCTTTTTCCTTCATAGGGGGAATACAGGGGACCAGAAAACAATGTCAGGAAACCCTTGCATTTATTTTTAGGCCTGTCCGTTAACGGTTTTCCCTCTTCCCTCCAGACAAACTCCTGCTGAAGCCGATGACTAAGGATTGCAAAACCTGCCCGTTTCTTGTCCTGTGTTCTGCTCTTGGCTGATCTGAAGGCCTGGCGAAGTTCAACAGTTCAGTGAAGCAAATAGCAACTCCCTCCCCACAAGGGTAATGCACTGCCCACATGAAACTTGTGATTGTGATTAAAACAGAAAAGTGGTAGCTGGGAAGAATCTAAATGTACATTTCTTCCTGTCACTGTGTGGTTTTTGCACTTAGCAGATGGCAGTTTCATACTTGCTGTGAATCCCTCCTGTGTGCCCTGTGGGCAAAAAAGGCAGTCCCGCCTTTCTCCCTCTCTGCTCATCTCCTTGCTGGCTCCCTTGGGCAGAAAATTTAGCTCCCCAAAAAGGCACAAAGAACTGAAAGAGCAGCTGAGGTCTGGTTGACTGTGTGGTTGCACAAGGGCCAGTGCTGGTGGCAGCAGCGGGGTGGGAACATGCACCCAGGGATCCTGGGATGGCAGGATAACACTTGGTTGGTGGCCATGCAGTCTTCCGGTGGCTTAAACAATTTGTGATATATAGTCAGGTCGGGAGGCTTAGGAGCTGGTAATTGCTGGGAGGTCTGCAGGTCCACAGGAATTCAGCAGTAGATGCCAATTAAAGGATCAAAGAGCAAAGATCCAAATGCCAAAATTAGGTGGTGATATTTGCAAAAGGGAATGATGAGAATAGTGAGGTGCTAATTTATGCAGCTGGAAGAGAACTTTAGAGAACTAACAGGTATGGGTGAAGTAAAAATAATTAAAGTTATATTTAATGAGAGAAGTAGGAAAGCAGGTTAGCACTGTTTGCTCTCTGAGGAAATGAGAAGGAAGATAAATGAGAGTGAATTGAGAAGATAAATAAGAAAAAAGTAGTTAATGGAGGAAAAATGAAAATCACTAATTTTTTTCCTTTGTCTAATGGTATTATAAAAAGAAATAAGAAATATATAATTGCAACATTAGGGGAATTTCATATTCCTTGATGGTGAACCCATCTCAGCTCCAACAGTATTTGATCATCTGGATAGACATCAGTAGGTATATCCTCTGTCAAAATTAATCAGTTTTAAGGAAGAAAGATTGAAAAAGCAGTCCTGTAGACATTCATCTGTAGCTAAGGTAAAGTTTGCTTTTTCTGGCTGTATAGCACCATATTTCTGCCAGTATGTTGTGGAAAAGCATCTGGCTTATTCTTGCTCACAGAAAAGGACATAACAGTACATTGTATTGTATGGTGAAACTACTGACTTGAGCATCTGTTGCAATTAGGGAGGAATTTATTGATATATTGATATCAATGCCATATGGCTCATAGGGAGTTTCTTGCTCTTAAAATTCCTGCTATTTGTATGGGGCTGGTCAAATGTAGCCAGCAAGTTCCTCCTGTTGTGGAAGCATTACAGTCTTTTGTGGGCACTGGGAGGGTGAGAGCCCTGAGACAGTGCTGGTGGGATGGAGGGAAGCAGTGCCAGAGCTGGGGACAGAAAAAAAAGCTCTTGATTCCCTGACTACAGCATTTTGCATTAACCTAATATATTTCTTGGGAAAAAAAAATGACACAAAGAAAACTGGAAGGTTAAAATAGCAAAATCAGTGTACTCTGCTAAATTAAAATTTATTAGCATAAGAAGCCAGTGGGAAAAATGTCAGCAAGGTCCCAGTACTCAGCTGTTTGCATGTTGTTTCTTGAAGGAGGAGAAAATCCTTCTTTGCAGAGCCACAAAGGTGCCCCAGTAAGTACAGGTACCCTTCTGTAGATCATGTCTGTGTTCCCAATAACTCCTCACACCCTGAATCCTTGTCTCTGAATACCATCTGAAGAAGGTATCTTGTTCATCAGAGGAGAGACCATGAGTTTCAGGCAGTGTCTGGCAATTGCTTGGCCACAGGTAGTGTAATTCAGTTATTGATGTGTGCATGTGATTGATTGTTCAGTACAAACCCTTAGATCCTGCATCCTCGTTTTTCTGGCAGGCTCAGTACCTGTATTTATCTCCTGGGCACCAGAAGGCTCTGCAGCTCAGACTTCCTGCATCACAGGCTGCCAGTTGTGCCTGCCAGCCTCTACAAGGACTTCTTGCTGTTTTATTCCTCAAAGTCTCTTTGGAGGTGGCCTTCTCTCACTCTGGTGGCAGCAGTCCTGGGTGCAGATGCCTTTCTTAGGCTGTGTCTGATGTCTCCAGACTTTGGTGCTTCTGGGCAAGCAACCTGTGTGTACCTGAAATGTGCTCAGGCACACTGATCTCTTTGTCCATTAAGAAGCAATGTGTGTGAGGAGGGAGGGTAATTAACATGAAATCATAAGACACTTTCCTTGAGCTCTGAATATGTATTTACCTGGTGGTTTCCAGTCAGTGAGTTCTCTCATATCTCTTAGGGAGGACATAGACCACCACCACATCCTCCTAGCTCTCTTAGCTTCAAAAGAATTTATACTTTGTATGTCTTAAAACACAATTGAAGGTATCATTAGATCTGTCTATGGTCTGTCTAGAATTGCTGTCTGCCACAGAGTATTCTTATTAATGTCTAATTAATATTAATTAACATGAGTTGCAAAGAACCAGAAAGGCTTTAATGGTGTTTAGGGAATTCTGGAGACACCGAATGCTTGCAAAGAGAAATTTATTATTCTCTTTCCTGATAAAGTAAGTGATTTTTCAGGTGTGAACACATATTGACACACAGAAATACAAGTTAACAACAAATATTTTGTTGCGGTTTAACCCCAGCCAGCAACTAAGCACCAAGCAGCCACTCACTCACACACCTCTGCCCCTGGGTACGGAGAATTGGAAAAAAAATTAAAACTTGTGGGTTGAGATGCTAACAGTTTAATAATTGAAGCAAAATAAAACATAACACTACTAATAATGCAAATAACAACAACAATAATTGTAATGGAAAAGAGGGAGAGAGAGGACTAAAACTTAAAAACAACATGTGATGCACAGTGCAATTCCTCACCACCCACTGACAAATGTCCCTGAGGAGCAATCTGTGATTCCTGGACAACTCTCTCAAGTTTGTATTCTGAGCATGATGTTCTATGGCATGAAATATCTCTGTGGCCAGTTTGGATCAGGTGTCCTGGCTGTGCTCTTTCCAGGCTTCTTACACGCTTGCTGGCAGAGCATGAAAAACCGGAAAGTCCTGGATTTAGAGTGAGCACCACAAGCAACAACTAAACCATTAATGTGTTATTGACATTATTCTCTACTAAATTCAAAACACAGCACTGTATCAACTACAAAGAAGAAAATGAACTCCGTGCCAGCCCTAATCAGGTATGCATATGTACACATAGGTGTGAACCCTATCAGAGATCTTAGTAGAGAACTCTACAGTGTAATTTCCTGTTTAGAAGATAACTAAGAGGTTATCATTGATATATATGAACATAAATACTTTGAATTAAAAGAAATAAAACAGTATCAAACTAGAATAAAATGTTTGTTAATTTCAGGCAAAATTTGAAGGAAATATTAAACCATATTACTACTGTGAGTCGGGCTGGGTACACTTACATTATGATGTTGGCACATTGATGGATTTCTATAGTTTTAGATGAGATCTTAAATTTGTATCTCCTCAGTTTGAACCATACAGGAGTATTTCTTTTTTCTAATAGGTCACAGCCAAATTTACCTTGCTAGGTTAAATAAGCTAACATTTACTGTGTTCAGAAAATAGTTAGAGAGAGCTGATGGCTTATGGATAAGATGGCTATCTCTGGGTACAGTTCTACAGCTGCTAAAGGTCCATGATGCTGTTAGTGATAAAGCAAAGTCTTCTTGATTTTTAACATACATGACTTGTAACTACTATGCTGTTATTGCATATGGGGCATTTGTTACAAAGCTGAGCCAGTTTGCCTTCAGTAATCAATCATTTGCTGTGAGAGGTTTCATTTCTTGTTTGAAGCTGCTGGTGTAAGTGTTTCTCTGAGACAGGATGCTAGACTTGATAGAAATACAGAAACTGCCAGGTCAGTTCAGCCTGCAAACTTTGCAAAATACCATAGGATTATTTTTAACCAAGCCTCAGCACAACTCTCATGACTGCACCTATGATAGTGTGACAAAAATTAGGCTTGAGTGCAGTTTTTCTTTTTATCATGGTTTAGTTTTTCATCTGCAGTAGTAACTTTTTTCCCAGTGTGAGTGATGAACATAGAATAACGTTCACTTCTAAATAGGTTTGTTCAGGGAGAGACAGAGAGAGAGAGAGGTTGTGCTCCAGTTGGCTCAACTGAAGTCATCCCATGAGCCCTCAGCAGCTCTCTGCCTTTCTTATGTCTTTTTTCATGTTCCCTCTGGTTCCCATAGAAAACCAGCAGAAACCAAACCTTCTTTTTACTGAGTCTCTGGCTTCCATGCATAGCTCGTTCATGATCCTGCTGATGTATTTATTGGCCTTTGGAGATTAAATGAGGCACAAATAGCACATATAGCTTTTGGAGATGAATTCCTTTATTCTGGCTATGTCTGGACCAGAGTTTAAATAGTTGAGCTCGCACTAGTTCAACTTATTAATACAGGTATTAAAATCAGAACCTCTGATGTTATTGTACAGCTCGATTGGTTTAAAAACTCAAAAAGCTTGTTTTTAACTAACACTTTTATTGGTGCTTTTTTGAGCCTGTAGGTGTACAAACTTTGACTTTCAATGGGTTTCTTCTCAGCAAAGAGCTGGAAGTGTCCCTGTGCAGTGTCCTGAGGCCAGGAGCACAGCTCCTGGGAGTAATGCCAAACATATGAGGCATGGAAGAAATCATGAATTGAAAATAGTTCTAACTAGGCCAATCTAATTAATACCTTCTAAACCCAGGAGTTTACAAAATTAAGGATGTAATTAGGAATAATACGAGTCCTTTGAAATCCTGGCCTTGAGACACATAGATGTTATGTAGTGTAACTAGAGAACAGGATTGGGATCATTAATAATATTCCTAAAAGAAAAAGCAAGGCAGTGAATGGAAAAGACCAGGCTCATGAGTCTGGTGGTTGAGTGTGGAAGTGCTTAATGGTCAGGACTCCTCAACTCCTGTGGCTGTGCTCAGTCAGTTGTGCAAATTGAGTGTGGCAGACAGTATGAGACAGTATGAGTCTTGGGCCTCTCTTTTACTGTTTAAGCTATGAACATTCAGCCTAAAAATAATACATGCCCCAGTTCACAGGGAATCTGTGGGCTTTGGGTTTTGCACCTGGAGGGTGAAATAGGTATTGCTGGTAGGAAGCTGTGACATCATTTATAGCTTCACTGTGATTTAATGGAGACAGAGATTCCTTCTTGGGCTGCAGAGGCTCAGGCTATGAGTGCTTGAGTGGCAGTGAATCGAGATTTTCCTTTTGAGGGAGAAAGCCTGATGGTAGGATAACTCAGAATGGAAATCACTGGTGCGATGATATTTTCTTTTTCATGTAGCCTGTGCTTGGGTTCAGTTTCCTTGAACTTGCACAGTTATAACCCATGCACAGAAAAGCCTTGTCTTTGGCTATCTCTGCTGCAGCATCCTTTGTTTCTAGGATGCATGGAAAATACAAGAAGATCCAAATGAACATGAGCTTTTTCTCCTCTGTTAACTGTTGTCTTTTCCATACCGGAAAGTTCTCAGCTCAAAGGCCCCCTACCTGCCTGGTCCAAAGGAGAGCTTTGCCATTAACCTTCTGTGTGCAGTTGCTTGGCAACACAAGGTGAAGATCTAAACAAAAGGACAAAGAAAAATTATTTAATTCCCAAGACAGCCTGAACAGCTTTGGAGGTAGTTGCTGTAGTAGTCTTTCTGTTGTTTGGCTTACGCTACAAAATTTTGCTCACAAAGCAGTGTGGCATCCTCAGTTATCACCAACACACTGAAAAAAAATCCTTATTGCAGACACACATATGGCTGCAGAAAAGAGTGTTTCCTGGCTGGGCTCTTGCTGTCGGGGGAGGAGGTGTAAATAGAACAACAGAAAACTCCAGCTTGGTGGCATATGTTCCCCCTCACCTGGGAGCCCTGACAGCACAGTCCCCTGCTCCTCTGGGCAGAGGGGTACCCCATGCATGTGTCTGCTGTGACCCTCCTCTCATCTCTAGCCGGGAGGAAACTCTGGGGGCTGATTCAGGCACGTCTCCTCGCTGTCCCCAGCGCCGGGTGACATGGCTCATTATGTACCGCAGTGGCAATTGGCACTTCCACTCAGTGCTGGAATGAGATGAGTCCTTGCAAGGCGTGTAATGTATGCGCTATCCGTGCCAAAGTGGAGCCTATCTCTTGTAAAATGGCTTTGATACGTCGATAAATGGAGCTAGCTGACAAAAATTCCTTAACAATGAAGTATCATTTCAAAGCCAATATTTTTTTAGAGTGCTGAAGGTACAAGGAGCCCTAATGACTAACAGAGGATCGTTATGTATGCAGGTGAAAAAGAAAGATGACAAGGATTTTAAATCAATCTATCACATTATGCAGTTACCTGCCAGCAGTGAGTTTTTCACCCCTTTCATTTTCCGCTGCCAAATACCACATATTCAGGCTGGTAAGCAGAACATTTGGGGGCAGAATTTACATTAAAAATGAACCTTTTACATAAATTATGACCTCTTTTGTTTCCCTCCTGACTGATGCACTTTAGCTGTCACATGCCCATTGTAGAGGGACTATTCTTTCCCTGATGCGTGCATGTAATTCTCATTAACATCAAGGCGACTTACAAGTACTCATTTGGGAAAGACAGAACCCGAAGTGCCTCTAAATGCTTATGACAGGGGTGCCCAGATTGCCAGGTCCTGCAAGCAACAATCCAACGTGTTCATCTGGCTGAGAGCCTTTCCCTCCCCAGTGACTCTCTCAGCCATACTGCGAATCCCACTGCCCCGACACAGATGTCCCCCCAGACACTGACACAATCCCCCTCTGCTTCCCTCAAACTCCCCCAACATCTTGAATCCTTCACTGCCTCCTCCAAACCTCCACATCTCCAAACAGCCTGGGCCATCACATCTTGCTGCTGCCGGCCCACTGTGTGTCCCTGCTGATCCCTGCTTGGTCCAGCAGCAGCACTGACATTTGGCAGGCACTACCAGCAGCAGCAGCAGCAGCAGCAGCACCTCCAGCATCTGCAATGCCACAAGCTGCTTCCTCCGAGCACCAAATGGCCCAGGTGTGTTCTGCAATCTGCTGGCTCCTTGCACATCATGGAGCTTCCCAAGCTGGAGAGAAACAAGCATATGTGAATGAATTATCCCTCCTGCCTCCAGCAGGCCTCCATGGACAAAGTGGCCTTCTCACCTGTCACACACATCTCCTGTCCTCTAGTTTGACTTGCTGCTCTCCCCAGGTCTGGTACATCTGGTGGAAGAAAATGAGAGCATGCTGGAGGTAATGGTAATCCAAACTGTGTGGATCACATACTCTGCCGCTGTGGGAGGTTACTGTGCCTCTGTGGGAGGTTACCTCCGAAAGTGAGGAGCTGTTTACACTCTCAGAAATGCTTTCTGCTTCACGACCAGCTGGCATGATCCGTGTGTTAGGCACAGGCAAGGAATTTGGCTGCCTGCAGTTTCTCTTGTTCCCAGATCCTCCTGCAGCCACAGAAGGTGTAAGACCAAAACTGAGTCTCCTGCAGACTGGAGGGATTGGTAGGTGGGGGAGAGGAAAAACTGCACAGTTATTCCAAGGGGAAGGGGAAGGGGAAGATGATTGATGAAAGTTTGATAGTACTTGTGCTTAATGCCTGTAACTTGTCTCAGTTGGTAAAAGAACACTGAGACCTAGGTTCTCATTTGGATAGGGCCATCATTTCCTCCTCTGTAATACCTCCTTCCATGAGTGTAAAATAAAAACCAGCCAAAGTAATAGCCTAACTGATGCAGAGGAGCTTAGAGAATAAAAAACACTTCTATATCATTGATTTCTAAGGGCAGTCAGCCCCTATTCCGTCCTTTGAAGAAGCTGAAGATTAATCACAACAGTAAAGTAACTCACAAAATAACAAGATATCTTCAACATTAGACAGAGAGGAGAGAACAGCCTCATGAAGGAAAATTCCCTGCCAGTGGCATTGGCATCATCTTAAAAATAGAAGTCATGAAAGAGAGAAGTATGACAAAACTGCGGATATGAATCATGGTTTCACCTTTGGGAAGAAGTAGCTCTGTGCGGAGGAGAGGAGGGAGTGAGCTGCTCCCTGGACCACCTGTTTGAGTGCTGAATCTGGGGTGATTCTTAAAATCATGAGGATATTGGGCACTTGAGGTTTAGATGAGTTTAGAAAGCACTTTTTAATCTTCAGAATTTGCTCAGTATGAAGTCTTCTGGATCTATCCTAAATTAAAACAACAGAACAAAACATGGCTCTGGTTATCTTATAATTCTCCATAAAGATGAATCTGGGGATATGTAACTTGAGTTAGACATTTGCCTCCTGCCAGGTAAATGAATGATTTTAGTTTCATAATATGTTGCAGTCAAGTAAGTTCAACAGGCCTAACAATGCACATTGTGATATTTAATTATGCAGGTTTTTCAGTAAGAAATGTAGCTCACTTCACCCCCCGCCCCTTAATATCTCCTTCTTTATCGCTAATGTTATTTGGCAAAAATTCTTCTTTTTAGCACAGAATGGATGGGCAAACTGAGAGTGGCAAAATGCTCTTTTCAGAGAGTGAAACTGGCAAGTGCTTGACAGATCGTAATTGTATTATGTGGCAGGGCTTTCAGGCTGGTAAACATGTGCAATTCTCAGTATTTGCTTTCATGTGGGGAGGGGGTGTAGTCTCAGTATTTCACATATGTCACTTCAGGGGAAACAAAGCCATCATACCGGTACAGACCAGGTGTACTGGTGCTCAGAGCAGTCTGGTTTTCAGTAGTTCTAAAATATAACAAATCTCATTGACTCTAAAAGTTCAAGTATCTTTCAAGAATTGATTCCTGTGTCTGAAGGAGGGACTAAAAGGATGAGCTATAGATGTGAGAGAGGATCAAGGCTGTGGGAGTGGTGAGCAATGTGTATATTGACATTTCAACCCTCTAACCAAGAAGCCTTGGTTCAGAGGAGGATGTGGCTACATGGCTGCTGGAACACGAGGGGTTAGTCTTTAACCCAAACAGACCCCTGAGAATTGTGAGCTCAATTGCCATGTGGAGGTGTCCATCTCTATTCACAGAAGGAAATTAGATGGGTGGTTTAGACCTCACTTTGAATGGCTAGAGAGGATGAAAATGAATCCCACTGCTGCGACACAGCACTTGATCTCTTTTTTGGTGTTTTGCAAGAGGATTAACTCACTCCTTTAAAATTTCCTGCTTCCATGTCCCTTTCTTTGCTTCTTTCCACTCTTGCACTTTCCTCTTCATCATGATATGCCTGAGTAACTCTTTGGCTAGACACAGCAAATAGAATCATGGAATAGGATCCTAGAATATCCTGAGTTGAAAGGTTGCAATATCAAGTTTTAAAATTTGTTGGGTGAACTGGAAAAAAAGTNGCACCTTGTATAAACTTGTCCAGTATGATTTTGAAGTGATGACTTGGGTTTTGCCAGCAGGACAGATGGTGCCTTTCTGAACTAATTTTGGTTTTCTGTGCTGAGCTCCGTGTTGTGGCTACACCATCACGCTCAGTATGGGGTCAGAGTGTGAACACAACTGCCTTCCTCAGGCAATTGAGCATGTAAACAGTGTAATGCTTTAGTTTTAAATAGTAGATTTATGTTACATTCCTTTCATGCAGGAGACTTTCTGTATTCTAGGACTGCCTTTATGTGTGCTCTGATGCACTGGGGAGAATCACTGCAGCAGTTCAATGGGAGCAGGCAATGGTAATGTCTGGAGCAAGAAGGAAAGAACCATATCCAATTGAATCCAGATAGGTGGACTTGTGCCAAGCTAGAACTCAATTAAAACACTGGGATTAAGTCCACTTTTCTAGTAGCACCCTCTTTAATTAAGTGCTGAAGGCAGTAGTATGACTAAGCTGTGTATCTTCTTGTAAGACTTTCAGTGGAAAATCTTCATAAAAGAGACAGATGAACCTGTGTGTTGAATAGTTAGAAAAACTGGACAATTTGTCACAGCCAAATGCTCTGTTTTCTGAAAAGGCAACAGTGTTGGTGACAGCTGGTTCTATTTCACAAGCTAAAGAAAACAATAGAAACCATTGTCTGTACAGAGATGAAGACATATGTTAGGAAACTGCAGTTACACTCATTGCTTAATGAACTATTTCCTTCACTTATATTTAATTATTCTATCCATGTAGAATCTAGGGTCACACATAAAATATCTAGTATTTTACCTACTCCTCACTAATTCTTTCAATATACTCGAGCTTGTGTTCAAGCAGATTTCAAAGCAAGCTTTAAAAATGTTCTCACAGTGCCAAATCCCTGCTTCAGGGGATCATGTCATCTTGATTGGCTGACAAGGTATGTTTTTATTCACTCCATGGGGGTAGTTTGTTTTAAAGGTCTAAAAATATCCATGGTCTTTGGAATATTAAGAGCTGGACCTGCATTGCTCTTCAGTGTTTGGAAAAGAGTGAAGTCTTTGCAGTCAAATGATAATGATTTATTGGAAGGTGTAACTCAAGCTTCTAAGATCTGAACTGTGGTGCAAATAGAGTTCGATTACTCTAGAGATGAGATGGAATTTAAAAAGACCAATCCTGTCACTACCAATGGCCATCAAATAGATTTTACAGTCGTATACTTTTGTTGTGTGTGGAATATTGAGATGATGCCAAATCTTACAGATATACTTTAAAGTATCCTTGCTGCTAAACACAATGGCCACCAGATTCTTGGGTCAAAAATCTTGGATAGATCCTAGGCCCATTGTTAATCAACCTCCTCTGTTTTTATCCTTTCCAGTGAAATAAAGAGCAGAAGAGTTTAAAAAACCTGAAAAAGTGCTGAATGATTGTGATGTGCTTGCCAATAGCAAACAGGCCAGCAAGTTCTCAAGACTTTGGCTTGCACTGAATAGTAATTTACAGCAGGAATTGAGCACTGGAACTGATTTGGGGAGAGGAGAAGATGAGGCTTGTCTTCTAAAGTTTCTTTTCTATTGAGAGAAATAAGCTCTCACAAATTGTAATTCAGAATAGCTAAATTGGATGTTTAATGAGTTCTGTGAGTTACGTGCCTGAAGTGAACCCATATCTGCTGCAGTCATGCACCAAACAGCATGTCTAGGGAGCAGAAGTTATTTCAACTGCTTGAGGAATGAGGAACTACTAACCTTGGAGAATGATGTAAAAAGTGGCTTTGTGTATTTGTTAGCATCAGGAGTTGTTTGAAACTTGCTATCTGGGGGTTTCTTACATTCTGAAGGTACATTACAAACTTACAGATCTTGATTTTCATACAATAAAGTCAACAAATACATTGCATTGAATGTAAAAATAGATTCAGTGCTAGGAGCTATAGCTAAACTGTTATGGTAAAAGGCTGAGATTGTGATCTGGGCAAACAATTGTAATGCTTATTTCATATTTGAAGCCCTGTGTGAATTGCTAATGACCAGTCTTCTCTGCTTCTCTAATCGGTTAACATTAACTTTGTATTTTCAATTTCTTCTACTGTCTTTCTATGGCATTCACTACTTCTCTGCGAGTAGTCCTCTAAGATACTGACATTGTTTTTCAGCTGGCAAGAGTGAACAAGTAGCCCTGATGATTTCTCCAAAAAAGCTCCATCTGACTTTCTGTGCTGTTTTACTTGAGTAAGACTCATTGAACTGGGTCTGGCAGCACCATTAGCAGGAAGAGCAGTGACATTTTGATTGCTCTGTACTTTCTCCAGCTTCAACATAGCTCAGCAGATTCGTCTGATTACTCCAATTTAAAGGGCTTGGAAATGACTAGCCATTTTCCTTTTCTCTATCATCTGTGCATTTTGTTTGCACAGTATCTTCCAGATATTTGGTAACTTATGCACCTAAGAGATCACAGATGTCTCCTGTACACACTCATATTTGTTTTAGAACATGCACTGATCTGAGATAATAATCATGAAAGAAAAAAGTACATTTTTCAGAATGATTGAAGAGAGACTCAGTAAACATTTTTCTTCATTCTACACAGTGACAATGGAGAAACAGAAACTGTGCTTGGAAGTGACTATAGTATGAACCATAGAGATTTTCAAGCATATTGAAAAGTAAAATGAAAATAATATGAATGCCTCTGTTCCTTTAATGTAGCAAGCACCAAAACATCAGAACAAGCTTCTTCAATGTGGTGATTTATATGGCATCTACTGGGACCTGTCCTGTTTGCCCACAAATGCAAAAAGAAAGAAGACATGTCATGGCCTTTTCGTTA
>VYZR01013167.1:9778-23117 GCA_013400675.1 Oxylabes madagascariensis | reverse complement strand
CGTGTGCAAGTTCACAATGTCTCTCCTTAGGCTCAGCTCATTGGTTCCAGGGAGAAGCTCAGGAAATGGGGTTTGCCTTTGCAGGAGAAAAAGTGACTCCAGCAACAGGTGGCAGGAGAGGCCGTACTGGCTGGTGGCCTTTGCAACTTTCGTTTTACCATTGCCATTATAAGATACCTTGATGATGTGTTATGTCTCTGTGGCAATTTGTGTGTCACATGGTTCTGTGTCCTATGGATTAGTGAATGTAGGCATTGTGTAAATGCTTACCCCTTCAGCTTCCCTTCATAGGCATTATAACAACTGGCTTTTAAATGACTTTATATAAGCACAAAAATTATATTAATATGTCTTTATAAGCAAAAAGGATCCTAATAAAAATTAAATAAAAGTTGTAATTTCACTTTATATAAGCGAATTGCCGCAGTTTAAAAATATGCCTGGTGCAACAGAGTATTTGCTTAGAAAAGTAATTGTAAGAGTTGAAACATAATATTCTCTCACTGGTTAACTCACGTGAAATAAAATAATTTTAAGGGTCTCATTTGATATTAATAGATATCCATTGTATCTTAGTGACTTTATATGTCTTACAGAATTGTTTGCAAATTTAATAATATAAAGAACTGGACCATACTTAGTGATCCAGTTCCAGCAACACTGTGCATGCATTTACGGTGCTATTGGATTCATTATAACTCATTTTAAGTCAGTGATTTGTTTGTTATTTACTTCTACTTCCACACTCGTAGAAATATATTTGACTTCTTGTCCCCAGGCTTTTCTTTCCTCTACTTCTACTTTATAGTAAAAAATATGCAACTCAGTCAAGAGGTCAGTCATCAGAAGATGATTGAGCACTTGAACCATCACCATGAGCACGTCAGCCACCCTCTGCACGAATTAAGAAGAGCTTTGTGGAAGTTCAGTAGAGAGGATAGATGCAGCTCTGCTGGTTGCTGCTGCTGTAACCAAGACAGAACCAGGAGGAACTGAAAGTTCAGTTAAAGCAGGATTGTGGGGGCAGGTGAGCAGCTGACACATGGGTGAATGTTTCTGGTCTTTTTTTAATATGTCAGAAGCATTAAGAGCCATTCTTACACACTGGCATTATTAGGCAGGTGGCCTAATTTGAGGTGGAACTGGAAAGGCTGTTGTTAGTTTTGCTTTTTGAGGAACAGTAGAAATGATTCTGTTCTTGTTACTAATAGTTGAAATCAACAGAGGGGCTAGAGATACGAATTTGTGAAACGTGCTTTATATTTATGTTCACATTTTGTCACAAATGCAGTGTGGTCCTTCACTTTGGAAGGGAATGAATATGGCACCGTACAACCATAATGGTTGGACTGTTGTTCCAGTCCATCCTGAATGCCTCTGTGTAGCACCAAAACCTATATAGAAACATTTAAGATGTATTTGTTACTGTTTTAAGAGTTCCTTCAAAATACAGAACATTAAGAAGTCATTAATGGTGACGTTGTGAACTCCGGAGATGGGAGATTCATCTTTTAATGTGAAAATTGGTATTTGCATGTGCATAAAACTATACGTTTCTTAGACAATTGTTACTGATTTTATACAAAAGCCCCATATTGTTTTATTTTGCTATATTTTATATTGTATTCCTTCCAAAAGGAATGCAAAGTTTATTACTCATTATAAGCAATTTTCTTGGTCAGTGAAATGTGCCTGAACTCCTGCCCTCCCCCCAAAAAAGTCTTAATTGCTTGATCTGTGTAGATGCTAAATGCTGTATTGGAGTGTCCATGTCAGGTCTTAACATTGGAGAGCTGAGAATTCAATAAGAGACATGCTATAATCCTATTACCAGTTAGATCACATAAAGTAAAACCATTTAAAGTTGTTTGTTTAACAGGTCTCCATTGCATTTTGGTGACTACATGTCTTAGAGAGTATTTTGTGGTTTTAATAATCATGGAAGACTTGTGCATAAGGTAGGGCTTTAAGTGTCAGTGGCTAAAAAAGGAAAATTTCTTAAGGAAGTATATGCGGTAGTATTTTCAGTTTTTCCAGTCTTATTTTCCTTTTCCTAAAGAGAACAAAAAGCTATTACCCAGTCAGGTAACAGTGATGTATTTGTATGAAATGTAGAAGAGGTGAAACCTTCTCTGTTTTTAAGATTTCTTTCACAAGGTTTTTGATTGGAAGGAGGATCATCTTCATCAGTGTATTTGGTGTGGCAAACCTGTTTTTTGGATCTAAGGGATTGGAAGCATTCGTAAACATCAGGTTAAATCTTGAGGCATTTATTTAGAAAAAGAAGAGAAAAGAATAAATTCTTGCATCACTGTGAGCCTTACTTAATTTAGAATATCACTTTTCTCAAGAACTCCAGGCCAGCACTGTACAAGTTGGTAGCTAGTAAAAACTTAAATGATAGCTCTTTGCTGATGGATTTTGTTTGATGGCCTTTCTCCAGTTTATAGAACCAAAATATTGCTCACTGATAGCAGAGCCATGTTAAAAGTGGCACTGGCAAGAACAAGTTTTGTTTCTTTTCTGTCTTTCAATGCAGTCCCTGAGAATAAGTATGCATTGAACAGTGTTTGTGTGCATTTCTTATGGTCAAAGGAGTTGATCAAATATTAGCAGTTTATTAAGAGTTAAAAATTTAAGCAATTTTCAAATTAAATTTGATTCAAGTAAAATATAGGTTCTTATAGGCAAACAGCTATGCTATTAAAGTGTGTGCTTAACTGAGAAAGAAACAAATGGGAGAGGGGAAAAACGAAATCTTACTCTATGTTTTTTAAATTATACTTTTCAATTTATTTTAAATATTTCCCTAAACTAGCTAAGTCTTATAATCAAGAGCTTAGGAGAAAAATCCTTGACTCATGAAAATAATAAAAGTAGGATGTAAATAAACAGAGCTTCAGGGCATTAAAGATCATCCAATCTAGATCTGCAGGAATAAGTGGCTGATAAAAATCAGTGTGAAAGACAGCAGAGAAATTTAAAAATCATAATTTTGATTATAATATTTTTTCCTCTGAAATGCTTGTTGGGAAGAAAGTATTGTCTGCTGTCTGGTGTGCTGAGACACCTGAGCCTGCCATCTCAGCTGTCTGTAAGCCCATAGCCACGAAGCCCTTTGCCCTCCCCAGTGCATGTCGCATCCCTCTCCCTTTCCCATGCATCCGCCTGTGGCTGCTTTCCCCTGTGGAAAAATCTCCTGGCAGAGACAGGCACCTTTGTCAGAAACAGCACTGCCTTCCTGAGTAGGAAGCAAAGTTAATACAAGGAAAATATTTTGATAATTGAATTACAGCCTCTAACAAACCTGTGCAACCTACATACAAGTAGTATGTTCAGAGGGCTTTATTTTAGTTAAATTTGCACGGATTTTCAGTGTGACCAAACAAAGGCTCTGCCATGAGAGCAGCCTCTCTGACAGACATCAAATCCCTGCTCCGAAATACAGAGGCACTGGAAATTCTCAGTGAAACACTGAAGCTGTATAAATATTGGCAAAATTGGGTTTTCCCCACCCTCACTCTGAAACGACTGAACTATTTTTGCTTATGCCTTCCAGAAAAAAAAAAAAAAATTGCCTGAGGCAAAGACTTACTGTGGAGCTTTACAGTCCAAATAGTTGAAATGGAGTCAAATTATAAATGATAATATAAGCTTATAATATGTCATGCTTAAATATAGGTGTTGATGTCTGCTCCTTGCATAATACTACAAAGGCCCTTGAGTTTCTGTAGAAATAAGGAGACCAATTTTATCTTCTCTTAATAAGAAAATGTAAAACATATATAAAAAAGAGTACTGAAGAGTGGAGAAAATAAAAGAAAATTTGTCTTTGGACAAATGCTCGTATTTAAATCAATTTTTTCATTGATGCTGAAAAATATTGAAATGGATATGATTCATTATTCAGCAGCCAGATACTTGCAATAAACAAGTGATTTATTAATTAAGAATGGTTACAGATCCTTGCTGCTTTTCCTGGTCCTTGCAAGTCTCTCAGTTGTTTGCTCCATAGTGGTTTTTTTTCAGCAACCTGTAACCAGGTGTAAAGCGTGCTCTCCTGGGAGCTGGAAAATGCAAGTTTGAACCTGCTAATTCTTAAGTGAATACTTTAATCTTCAGTCTCTTAAATCTGTTATACCACTTCCACTGCCACCTTTCTCCTTTTTTTTTTCCTTTTCCAATAAAAGTTCTGAGTCAGTTCTCCACAGCCAAAAATACAAATCGGAGCCTGGATTTGGAGCGGAAATTTGAAGCAATGAATCCCAGTCTCAGACAAGTGTCTAATCCACGTCTACAGGAAAACACATAAATCTTTGAAACAGGCACATAACTCTCCCTATTCCTTGCAGAGGGAATTTCATAGCTAACTAGTCTTTGAGAATTATGTTCCAGGAGCTGGATGACTAAAATACCCACTTGGTTACAGTATCCTTAGAAGATCTAATAGGCATGACAGTATGGTGTGTTACTCTATCTACCTTCCTGCATGTCTTTTCCAAATTTTTTTTTTCCAAATAAAATTAGTAAAGAGGACAATGAGTAAGATTGTTCCAGTTCGGTAAAATTGCTTCCCTTGAATTTGTGCTAGTACTGATGTTCATTTTAAAGCCACATGGAGGTTTTGCCTCTTTATAACCCCGGTGTAATTCCTTTTTGTGTGAGCTAGAAGACACAAATAATCTGGGCAGTGTGAGTGGGAGCGCAGCCAGTTGATAAAGGGATTGTCCCTGTCTGTGTGACTCCTGTCAGACCACATCCAGATACTGCATCTGGTTTTGTCACCTGACACAGGAGAGGTGTGGACGAGCTGGTGCTTGGGGGGACACAGGGCAGTGGGGCTGGAGCACTGGCACTGTGAGGAGGCAGTGGGGAGAAGGGGCAGCCTGGAGAAGGGATGGCTTTTGGAGCCCCCAGCACCCACAGCAGGTCCATGAGATGGAGCCGGGCCCCTCACAGCAGCACAGGCTGGCAGGGTGAGAGACACGAGGTACAAGTTGCAACAGGTTTGGGCTGGCTTTAAGGAGAAGCTTTTCCCAAGGTGTTCCCGTGGAGAGTGAGGTAGTGGAGCACCCCAAGAGTCTGCGCCATCCCTGTCCCAGGAGGGTTTCCAGCTCTGAAGGCTGCAAGCCGTGAGCAGCTTGGTCTGACCTCAGAGCTGACCTTTCTTTGGGCAGGGGGAAGGACTGTGACCCTCAAGCCTGTAGGCACCCAAAATCCTACTGGTGTTCAGCAGCTTTTATAATATTTCTGTAATAGGAAGCGTATGATTGACATCTACTTCAGCCTTTCTGATCACCTCTAGCTTCCCTGGAGTCCTTCTTAGATGGAAGGCCAAAAATGTGGAATATTTTTATTCTCTGATAAAGTGATTCTTGTCCAGGGATTAAAACCTTTAAAAGCTTCTCAAACTCTGTATGTATGGATTTAAGGCTTCAGTTCTCTGTATCTTGGATTTTTTAAAGCAGGGGAGTGTGTTTTTTTTTTTTTATTTTATCTGAGCTAACTAATAGCTGTGTCATAATATATTAAAATCCTTCCTGAGAAGTATTTAACTGAAGTTTTTTATGAAAACCTTAGATTATGTCATGTCTGTCTCTGACTCCCAAAGGATTTTTTAGTTCATCTTCGTTTCTAGGCTGTTTAGCTTTTTCAAAAAGGAGGTTAAAAACCTTTCCTCTTAGCATTGCCTTTTAATCTATAGAATTTGCTATTTATATTGGGGCTGTGTAGGACTTAATGATGCTGCCACCAGAAATGTGATCCTCTGTCATTTTGTGTTTTTCATTCTTCACCCACAAAAAGCCAGGAAAGTCTGAAATGACAAAGAGATTGCCTCATCCCTCTTGGACTATTACAGCATGTAATGGGGGGAGGATGGATGAAAAGGCAGATAATACGTGTGATAGTGTTGTACAGCTTGGATCATATTACTGGATACACTGCACGTGAATTTTTTCTTAGCTATTTAAATCCTGGCTATAGAACATTGAGAGGAAAAGTTGAAAGATAAATCAGTATCTGAAGTTGGTGGTTGAGGTAGTTTTTATTAGAGAGAAATTTCTCACCCTTAATTCTTTGTATTGATTTTTAATGGGAAGTTTCTCTATAAAATATTTAGCAATGTGAATGCAGAAGAATAACCTACAAACAGGCTTTTTACTTTAGTGATTGCTTAGAAGTTTCTGCAGGCACTTTAAAAGCAAATTATTTCCCTCCATCCATCTTCCTTCCTTCTACACCTTCCAACAAGGAAAATAGTCCTATACCTTCCATAAAATGGAGACATTTAATAACCGTTCTCCAGAGCTCAAACCAATATAAGCTGGATAGTTATGTTTAAAAAAAAAACAAAATTAACACACAAAAATGCTGCAACAGATTTCCAGTAAGAACTAAATACAGAGCAGTGAAATATGTTGAATTTATGTATATCTTTTTCTGTTTCACTATGCTACCCTATGTAATCTCTGTCCTTACAGCTTTTAACATTGACATTCTCTCAGGATTATTCAAGGGAAAACATGAAGTATTTATAGCCATAGTAAAAATCTTTATAAATAGTTTATAATAGGAACTGCCATAATAAAAGTTTGAAATAGTTTCCATTATAGTTCTTTGTTTTTTTATATATTCTAAAATTTACGAAATACTTGCTTGGGGGGGTGAAATTTTCCATGCTGTGAGTCTGAAAAGTGTTTTTCCTCATTAATTTGGAGTATAATCCTTTCAGCTATTTTGGAATTATAGACAAATGGGGAAAATATTTTTTCCCTTTGTGCGGTAATAATAAAAATAAAATCTTTAGATACATTTTTAACAATACTACAGAGGGAA
The DNA here is from genome assembly GCA_013400675.1 of Oxylabes madagascariensis. Classification (NCBI taxonomy): domain Eukaryota; kingdom Metazoa; phylum Chordata; class Aves; order Passeriformes; family Timaliidae; genus Oxylabes; species Oxylabes madagascariensis. The sequence goes on along the minus strand of VYZR01013167.1, from coordinate 16,280 downwards.
CAAGTGAAGGTTGAAATATGTGGCAAGATCTACTCCCTTTGCTTTCTGAGGGGGGAAAAAACCATTGAAAATTGTGGAAAAATAACATCAAACTGTTTCCAGTAACATCTGCTGAGCTTATTAGCAGAAACTAATAAAAACACACCCCCTTAATGACATCCCTGCACATTCCCTTTGCCTGAGGCCATCCAGACATGAACTAGCTGAGCTGCTGCAGCTCCCTGCTGCTCTCTAGACCTTGGTGGCTCTCGCTTACTGGGCAGATCCCAGATTGTGAGGTGTCAGGGATGTGCCCGTCTCCACCTCCGTGCAATGACAGCACTGGTCCTTCTCCTGTCCTTCACTTCTAGGAACCTGCAGCTGTGTAGGGCCAGTCTGCTTGGCTAGAGAACTGTAGGTTGGTTAGCCTAGCACAGATTTCTGATGGTTTATCTCAGGCAGAGCTTTGCTAAGTCCAAGAGAAGACTTTATCATGCAAATAACCAGTGTTGTCATGAGACAGTAGTACTAGAATGGTTTTCACTCTTAATTTTTCCCCAACTTTACTTGTGTCAAGCTGTGTCAGCTATCCTGAAAGCACTAAGTCAGGATGAAATTCATGTATGCCTGGAATTGAAGCAGGTTTTACTGGGTATCTGGGTCCTATGAAGGGATATAGCACACAAACCTGCAGATACAAACAGGCCCTCGTGCGTGGTGGAGGTGCTGTGTCTGTGCTGCCACTTGCCTGGAGAGCTTTGGGGGTGCCTCACAGCTCTGGGACAAAGGGACAAGGTACAAGACCAAGTCTCAAAGCCCTTTGCACTCACTCCTCTGGGTGCCACTTCCGTGGTCTGGCAGTGCTCGGGCGACCTGTCTGCAGCATGTTGGGTACTGGCAGTGCCTACCACTGCACTGGGCACTGACACCACTGCAACCAGTGAGGTGGTAATGGTCTGGTTTTTATAGCGAGGATTTACCCTCAGGGTGGTTTAGGAAACACTTTGCGTAAGGAACATGGTAAAAAACCTGCACATGGATGTTTTAGCCTTGCCTCGCTCTTCAAAAACAAGGTGCACAATCAAGACACAACCCAGCTCTGTAGTTAAGCTCTCAGATGTGTTTGAAAAAAATCAGGATTTTGACCCCAGCTACCAGTTTTACCATTTTTAGCAGCAAAGATAAAAATCAGAAATAATCAAAAAAGCCTTACTCATATATTCTGTATTTTGGGCAAATCCTTCAGACTGTCTCTTGTTTGTCCTTCCAGGCCCCTCTCTCTTGTGTTCCTTGCTCTGCAATTGCCTCATTTAAAATGGGTGCCATGGCTGGTAATCCCCACTGCCTATATAGCGGATGGCTCTGAGCCTTTTGGAGGTTTCTGGAAGCTCCTTTTGTGTCCCAGAAACACGATGTCACCGCAAAGCCAGTGTTTTCTCTACTGGACCACTGTCTGTCTCATCACAGTTGGTGCCTGCCGATGCCCATTCTTACAGACCAGCTTGGGACTTAAGATACTTCACATTTATTTTAGTGTGTATTTACTATTAAGTGTCAGCTGAAAAAGAAACTGCACTTTATTCTAGCTTTTTGGGAGGAATGTTCATTCTAAAAGTTCAGCTGTGTTATTTTCCTTACATCTGAATCAGGTACAGCCGGTTCTGGTAGGAAGTAATGCCATCGCATTCGTTTCACCTTGAAACTCTGAATGTGAAGTACAGATGAAAAATTAAAATGCTAATGTTTTGTTTTATCAAGGTTTTACTGAAAATCCAGGTATATTAAGTGAAAAGTTAAATTTGAGATAGTATTAATATACTTTCCCTCTTGCCAAAATTAAAGAAAATGGGATATCACTAGAGCAATTGTGTCATCTTTTTAAAGTTACAAACTTCCTTAATGTTTTTGAGCGCATAGCACTACTTGTAAGATTTAAAGCACATTTTTCTTATATGACGTGCATGGAAACGTGGACGCACACACAGACAAGCGGTTACTGCACCATCAGACAATCATGTATTTTGGCCTAATTGGTTTGAAATGAGTGGACACATACCATTGTCCTTGGGTTTGTCCTAATTGCAATTTTGTGCTCATGTAAGGAAGAAAATCCTTGGTTCTGTTTAGTGGCAGCATTCCCAATTGACTTCAGTTGTTCCAAGACTGATGAGGTATCTTGGTTCTCAGACTAAATCCAATCATGTGTTTTGATTTCTCAAGCCTCTGTAATTCCTTCTTTTTTATTATTTTAAAACAATTATTTTCATTTCATTTGCAAGCTCTAGGTCTACTGTCAACCATTGCTTTCCCATTGATCTTTTTTTTTTTGCTTCCCAGGGCTTCCCATATAATATATTACTGTAAATAATATTTCTGTTTATTTAAAAAATTGAAGGTGCCTCTTCTTAGAACAAAGCAGTGAAAGAGGTATAACACAATTGCACTAATTAGGAAGAGCGGTTGTGTTTTTTTTTTGCTTTTTCCCCCTTAGCAAAGAGACAAAAAGAAAAATCAATACTGGAAAACCCATTTTATTCTGCAGCAAAGGCAGTTGGAAAAGATCCACTTCAACTCTTAGAACTGAAATGCTGAAAGCTGATGTAATTAAGTAAACCAGCTGAGAACTGAAAAACAACCTGATCAAACTAAGGGATTATAAGTATGAAAGATCTGATGCACGGTTCAGAATCTTTTGATAGAGGAAGTAAAGTTTGCTGGGAATTTGGTGATTAAAGGCTTGTCTTCTGTTGATGATTAGTTATTTTGCTCTGGGAATTGTTGATTAATTGAAAAATGTTTGAATAGCACTTACAAATTGTTGGCATATCTCTTGTTGCCCTTTCTTTAAATAAATAGATGTGGGTTTGGTTCCAAATGGCTCTTCAGTCTGAAATGTAATTTATAATTTAATGAAAAGTAGTATTCATGCAGAAATAAAGCTTTCTGCAATGATGTCCACCAAAGTGTTTAACTGGCCAAATGATTTTTATAAATATCTTTGTGATACCTTTTTTTTCTTAATTTTATTTTTTTGATAGTTTACTGGATGATGTGTTATCTTGTTAACATTTTTTCCAGGACAGAACAACCATTTTGATAATTTATTGCAGATTTTTAAAATAATAAATACAGTAGGAACAGTTACAATTTAAAAAAAGATTAATCTGTTCAAAGGCAAGTCTTTATAGATATTGCATAGTAATCCAACCTTGTCCCTGAACAACATTCTGATTTTATTTAAATGAAAACCTCATTTTTGCCAGGTTTGTCCATACAGCATTTGATTCATCAAGAATGACTTCTTAAAGACAGAATTGCAGGTTAATTGATCACTACCACATGTCTGTAGGTGGTATTGCTCCTTTTTTCTCTGATTGGCACCAGATTTGGAACACTGATATGGTTGAGCTCGCTGGCTAATAGTATGGGATACCCTGATGTGTCAGGATCCAAGGTAGGCTTTTATTATATTCATTCCTTTTTTTTTTCTGAAGCTCTCAGGTGCAGATTTAGTTGTTAGAACTTTTCATCAGGGTGTGTCTTACAGGCAGCAGCAGTGAGAATGGGAATGAGCTGTGGCTCCCCGCATTTGTTTTGGTTTAGTGTGGACTTTTAAAAATCAGCAGGTCACTGTAAATAAATAGACTTAAAACCGAAATAAGAGCCAGGCTTAACATTTGGCAGTGCAGGATTTCTGACAAGCCTATTGCCTTCTGTTATTGAGGTCCCTGTCCTTACTGATGTGCTATAAACATGGGTGACAGACATCCAAGAGAGACAGTGCATACTGTACAACTCAATAACCATTCCCAAAGGAAACCACTCTGTTCTGGGGAATCTCAGCTTTTGTTTTCCCTAAAACAACAAATTTGCTACTGCTTTTGTAAAGAAAGCTTCAAAGTATTAACACTATAAGTGATGCAAAGACATCTGTGAGCATCTGTAACAAGCGTAGAACAATAGATCTGAGATACTTGAATCGCCTCATTTTTGTCACTAAATTGTTTGGGTGACACATGGTGCTCATTTACAGTGTGAAGATAGTTAACATATTTGTGTCCTCATTAAGAAAGGCCAGGGAAATACGGTGCAACTCTTACAGTGAGTACATCTTGATTTGCTTTCTTAAGTGCAAGGTCTCTAGAACGGACAACTGTTTGTGTTTTAGATTTAGTTTGTTTTGAAGCAAGGTGTCTTGATCTTCCTTATAACGAGGAATCAGGAAGTCATGTTTACTCAAGCTGCATTTTGAACAGGGTTCACTGTTAATTTGGTCATTGGTGCGAGTGGAGTTGGGAAAGAACCATTTTTCCATGCTTTATACCTTGTAATCAGGGAGTGATCGTTTCAATTCCCTTGTCAGGATACTTGTGAAGAAAAGATGTTTTGCTCTTCTGGTTCATGAAATGGCAGGGGAGACTGTGAGGGAAGAAGAAGCAGTGTGCTCTTTTCCTCTCCCAGAAGTTTGGTTTGGCATTTTGAGAAAGCAGCATGCTGGAGTTTCTCCACGAGAAGAGGCAGCTGTGATAAAAGCCAAGACTGAGGAATGCATTGGTGAAGGCCAAGCAGAGCTCGTTAGCCTTTGGGGAAGAGTTGCTGGCTACTGACTCTGTTCTGGCTCTATGGTAAAGACACATCTGAGAAATACAGAAGCGTAGGGCTCATTGAAAGTTTCTGATGAAAGTATTTTTCAACAGAAAACACAGAGATTGCCTAAATGACTCATTTTGTGAGAAGTGGCTTCTGGCTTTGGGAAATGTTTTTCATTAAGCTACGGAGCATATACAAAACAGTAACACATTGATTTGGCTGCGCTGTCACAGTGCCTTCCTAGAGTCTGTTTTAGTAATTACATTCACATTTTCTTCTCTGAGATGGGGAGACTGCGTTGGGTCCTGAGAAATACATTTTGGTGCACAGTTCCATCTTGGGTGAGAAAATGGGAGCATAAGTGTGTGAACTCTGGTTCCCATGCAGCAGGGCATCAAATCGACAACAAATTTTTTAACTTTCTGGAACGTTTCCATTTTTATGGAACCTCTGCTTTTTGCCTTTTTTTCCCAAAAGCAAATACACAATTTCTCTTCACACCTCCTTATCATTTTAATGACAATGTTGTTGTCACCATTAAAATTTCAGTTGTGAAAAGACATTTTGGCCTCTGCGGAAGATAAATGAAAATTTGTGTGTTTCAGCTGGGGTTTGGAGGTGAGGGGGGTGTGAGGGAAGAAGGGAACAGTGTTTATTTTACCACAGTGACCCCAAAAAACCCCTTCCAAGAAGCTGACAACTGCTCAGCACTCAGTTAAAGCAGACTGAAGCTTGCAGAATTTTTCAAGGTGTAAGATGAGGGCCAGACCAGCCATCTGATAAATTTCTGTCAGCAGGGCTGGATGCACAAATGGGAAGTGCTCGAGTTGCTATATAGATTTCAAGTTTAGGTTTTAGTTTAGGTGTTTTCCCTAAATGTCTGACCTGTTTCCGCCTTCCTGAGGGGAAGATTGACTGGTAATTCCCAGTCTCTATGGATGGTATGCTGGTTCAAGTAGCAAATGTGAACTCATTTCCCAAAATAACCTTGGCCGTCCCCTGCCCTGGGGTTGGCCTGGAGGGCAGGACATAGCCCAGAGGACCCAGTGACCATAATTTAGAAAAGAGGCAGAGGAGTTGAGTCTTTAGATGCTGATTCAAAATTGAAAAGGTCATTTTCCCTTGATTCTTCAGCCACATCTCTCTTATTTATGACAGCAGTGCTAAAATATGTCTGGCAAAGGAAGAGCAATCCTTTTGAGTAAGGGGATGATGGGGTGTAAATAAACTGTTCTTAGCTGACCTGGCTATCACTGTGCTGAACCATGGTTATACGTGAGGCTGCCTTCTCTGGAGCCATTTGCATGGCCCATTAGCAGGATTCCCAGTGCTCCAGGAAGGTTTAGTTTGAGAACAATGGTATGTCAGCACACAGAGCCAAATCAGGTCCTGTGGTTACTCTGGGAAGCAGGCTGTCCCGGCTGCCTGGAGCACAGGGTGGTGTGCTGCAGTTGTAGCTTCACTGGAGCCAGTGAACGCCAGGTGAACCATTTGGTTCAGCAAAAGATAAGGAGCCCTAGAAGCACAATGGTGGTGTTTGAGGTAATATCCCAGATTTTTTACCCTCCATGGGAAGCATTTCTGCAAATCTATCCTGATAAAACTAAGAGCTGAGTGTTTATTTAAAATAAGTGTTACATTTAATTTTGAGTGATCTTGACAACCCATCCATCCACTGATGGGGTTTGTATGTTTTGCATCCGTTATACTTTGGGAAGTCTTTAATTGGCTCAGGTCACATGTTTGGGCATTCTTAAATATCTACAGGATCACAAGCCAAATTTTTAAAGTGAGGTTGAAGTAAATAGAACTTCCCATTATGTGTAATTGGCTGCAGGAAAAAGTGTTTCAAGTAAAGAAAGTTCAAACACGTTTGAATGCTTTTTGTTAATCCTCTTGACATTTTGAAGAATTAAGATGTTACTGCTGGCTC
>VYZR01013162.1:0-17218 GCA_013400675.1 Oxylabes madagascariensis | reverse complement strand
TACTTGACATGCAGCTTTCCCCTCTGTTCCAGCCTCGCAAACAAGGAAACAACCAATGACAACAGAGGGAAGGAAGACAAGAAAAGCATGTAAAACAGCTTGCATTCCCTTTCATTCAGTGCTGAGCTGCTCCTCAGGGCTGGGGCTTTCTGCTGTTTATTATAATTTTATTTCTTTTGCATATTTTTTGTTTTCTGCCAGGGAGAAACTCTTGTTTTCTACAGAGAGCAGCTTGGAAGTAGGATATCTGATACGGGAGTCTCTGTGTGCGTTAACCAAGAGCCAGATTTTCAGCAGTGCTCTGTATTCCACGGGCTGAGTTTTCTCCCCTACCCACCCAGCTGCCACACAAAAATAACCAAGGCAGTCTGGTGTAGTTTCTCTCTGCGTAAAAAGAACACGAGAAGGAACCAGCAACAGGCGGAGTGAAATTGCCAAATTATTTAGAAATCTTTTCTGGCTCAGCTCTCTCTGCAGGTTGAATATTTCTAGACACGCGGCCAAAGCTGCTGTGCTGCTGGCCAAGAACATGTCAGATTTCACCAGCTAAGCAATGCAGGCCATGGGCAGGACGTGGCTGGGAGGGCTCCAAGGAAAACTCAGGTGCTGTAGGATGTGGTAATTACTAATTCAGTAAATAGACTTCTCCAAGTCAGCGCAGCATCTGTGTCCGATCTAGGAGGGTGTTGGAGCACTGCTGGCGAAAAGCACCAGGTAAAGGTTGGTAGGATACATTATGACCCCATAAAACGTTTTGGAATTATAAAGAAATATATATTGCGTGTCAGAACGGCATCAAGACCTTATAAAACTTGTTACCCTCTTCCCCCCACACTCCTAAATTCCTCTGTAACCTGAGGCTGCATGGGCTAAGGTGCTCTCCTTGCTTTTTAGAGATCCAAGTCTGAATTGCCCCTCTGGCATTATTCCTTCTTCCACACACATGCTCTGCCTGCCAAAGTGCATGCCACTGTGGCACGGGGCTCCTTCCTTCTGACTTTGACCAGTGATTTTTATCTCAAGACAAGAATTAGCATATAGGAATGGAAAAACTGTTTTATTTACGTTTTCAGCTATAGCTGGAGCTGCAGGGCATAAGCTTATTTCTGGTGAAGGGAAAACGAGGCTGGAATTCAGAACCCCACATGGCTTGTGTCTGGGATCTTGTCTGGATTTCAATTTTTGGACTTCCTTGGCTTTCAGTAAGCAAAATCTTAACTTCTAACAAGGTAATACCTTCTGTTCTACCTTTTACTGTGCAGAGTTTCTCTGTAAAACATCTGATGCTTGTCTGGCTCAGACCTTCCCAGCTCCTAGAATTAGTTGGTGAAGCAGATTAGACTGCTGGAGAATGAAAGCTCTGTCTGGCAAATAGTAAATCATGAGCAGCACTTTCCTGTGCGGTGGTAAAAACTGTTTATCTCCTTACCTGGGGGAAACTGTTATCGATGTGTCTGCACACCTGTATAAACAGCCCTGCACAGGGGAGGATGCTGCTAAGAGAGATTTGAAACACGATTTAAACTTTGGAATAACCAGCTTTACACATGTATTATGATGTAAAATCTATGGTTTCAATATGAGAGGGTTTTACTTGAATAAAACTGTGAGGAGACCAAGAATTAATGTTCACCACCTTGACTAACACAGGAAAAAAACCTGGTTCAATTTTTTTTTCAGTTCGGGTAGAGTTTTTTTATCCCTGAGCCAGTTTATACATTAGAAAAATGTTCCTTTTGCATTTGTGGCTCTTTCTTCTACTGTTAGTACTGCAGTTTGGCCAAAAAAGCAAAGTCCAAGCTAACAAAACAGAGTATCCTAATTGATAGTTTTTGCCTGCTGTTACTCAGATGTCATTCCATGGCTCAAAGTGATAGGCTTAAATTACTCCCTACCGGCCTTTGATAGGTTTTCAGCTGCTCTCTGTCAAAATCAGCAGAGATTTTCCCATCATGAATGGACAAAATATATGAATTATTGAAGATTAAGTCCTAACCTAAACACAAATCTGTATAGGGAGAAGGGGAAGGAGTTAAGAAAAATGTCATTTTTCCTGCTGGATTTACAAAAATATACAGTATTTCTAAAACCTGTTGAGGCCAAGCAGCATTGAATTACCTTCTTGTTGTGACCTTTTTTTTTTTTTTTTTGGTCATTGAAGATGCTCAGGAAGTTTTGAAAATCGGAAATGGACAATTAGGATTTGCTGAAATGCAGTTTTGGCTGTGACCATTTACCTGGTTCAGCATTGAACTCTGTTCATCCAAGGTTGTTTGTTTTTATTTTGAAATAAGAATGTGTAAAAAGTACACTTTTTGCAGGTACAAAAGTTCACATTCAGGATAAAGAAAAGAAACCTTTTCCTTGCTTTTCTTTCCTTTTCCTTCCATTTCCAAGAAAGGTATTTCTTGCCAAGTAGGCTGCGAGAGCAGCTGAGTTTCTGCTGTATAAGATGGTCTTCAGTAGATTCTTCTATTTTTCTACAGTGATAATTCCCTCTTATAGCTGCATCTGAATTAAACACTATCTACAAAGCTCTTTAACCATGGAATTTCTTCAGTGCTCCTCCAGACAGTTATCTGGAGCTCTACAACTTTTGAATTCCTTATCTTCTTGACTTCTCCGTCCTTCTGTGCACACAGACCTGTACAGCCTTTGCACTGGGTTTCGGGTGCACATCATGGTGCTTATTCTGTGCTGTCTTGCCCTTTTGCTTTTATATTCCTTCCACCAGTGCTAGTTCTTAAAGATGGAATTAAATAGGAAAAGTGAGGCTCGTGGGGTTGAAAATCTGTATTTATGATTTCAGATTTTCCTCAGCAAAACTTCTCACATACCCTCAGAGAACAGCAAAATGCTGTCCTAACTTTTGAAATGGGCCTTTGTAAAGAACTTCCAGTCTGATACAAACACAAACAGAAAATGGAAAGAGGCTTGAGCATCTGGAGAGAAACACTCCAGGCTGGGCTGCTGCAGTCAGGTTGCAGTGGCACGTTCTGTCCAGGGCATGTGAAAGAGTGTGGAAGAGCTCGACCCATGATCCCTCTATAACCCAGCTCTCTCTTTCAGATTGGTCTGGGGAGTGAGCCACAGAAAAATCTCTGCTATCTGCCTTCCTGTTTGTATGTTCAGTCCAAGTCCCCATCCCCTGCCTTTGTGCAATGTCTGTGTGAGGAAGGCTGACAGAGGGAGCTGGGTGTGGCAGTGAGGTGAGGGACAGAGATGAGACTCCAAGAGGGAAGGGGGACTATAAGTTTTGAAGGGTTTTTTTAATATAATAATTCTGGAGGGACAATATATCTGCATTAAGTGCTTGATGGGGGATGAGTGAATGAGAGGCTGTTGTTCTTTTCAGGCTACTTTGAGTAATGCCAGTGTCCAACCCAAACTGGGAGTGAGCAGCTATTTACGAGTGACTGATCTGTTGGCACTCACATCAGTTCTCATGTTTATGCTGATTTTAATGAAGATTCTTTGTCTGCTGTATGACTTTTTGTTATATGTGATCTAGCGATGGCTGCATGAGTTGCCTGTTATCATTTCTGCTCTGCAAGAAGATAATTGAAATTTATATTTTCTTTCCTGTCCTGAACTTCCCCTTCTCTCTTCTATAAATATGTGTTAGTTTGGCTTCTGGGGATATTCTGTAGGACTCGCAGCCTTTCTGCTTTGCATGGCTGACACAAAGAAGAAAAAGTAGTGTGAAAGCTAATGGAATATTTTTGGTAAGTGACAGAAATAAAGTTATGTTTGTAGATAAAAGCCACTTTTGTTTCTTCCAAGGCCTGTTCTCAGAGATCCCTAGCACCAAGATCTAAGGTTTTAGTAGCGGAACTGATTTGAACAAGGAAGTTTAGAACTCATTTTTCTATTTTATGTATTCTACTGATGAAATGGGTGAGGAGCCTCAGTCCCTAAAGCCCTCTATAGTATCCCAGCATGTTGTGCCTTCAAGATGTGTTTCTGCAGCCTTCACCTGTCCCCTTGTATCTTCTGTGCATGGATAAAATAAATCCCTAATGGTCCTGGTTGCCTTCTTGGCTCTGTTCTTTAGGTGCCTTGACTGGGCTTTCAATCCCCATAGCCACTTTATTGAAACACAGCAGGATCCTTCTGGGATGGCCTCCAAGATGTTCCTTTGAAAGATGAAATGTAGCCACTAATAAGCCATTCCATTTCTTTCTCCCCCTGCTCTGTCTCGGGCAGGAAGCTCTTTGGCTTCATATTTGCACTCCTATAAAAAGTTGGAGATGTACTGTCTCTTTTATTGGAAATAAATTAAAAAATATAAAAACTGTAATGGAAGAGACTTGACCTGTGAAAATCCTTCCTTCCTTGCCTTTTCCCATGTCTCCATTGAGGCATGCTCCTGTAACTTTAGGCTCTAAAAATGGTTACCAAAAAAGGGGAAAAAGCAGGGTGGGAGAAATTTTGTTGTTTTTTTTTTTTTCCTGCCCAACACCTGGACCTCCCCAGAGGGATTTCCCATCAGCTGCAGCCTTTGAGGTTGACCTAAGCTGGGTTTGTTTTGCTTTGAACCAGAGCTGCCCCATTTGGACGTGTATTTCACATGTCCCAAGAGCTCTTTACCCCCACCCTCCCTCTCCCCGGTGTCTTGACGTCTGCTCAGTTCCTGTGCAGCCCCACTGGGGAGACGTTTCAGGTGGGGAACCCTGAGTGAGCTTGTTTGAAGGGATGGGAACGCCAGGCATTCCTGACTGGGCTTCCATGGGGGCTCAGAGCTGGCCCTGAGCGAGTCCCAGAGGCTCCATGCTGACATCTCCATCTCTGGATCCCTCCTGTCCTCGCATCGCTCCCAGCACTGAGCACCGGCTGCTGCCTCTGCCGCGAGCGCAACAAGGCTCTGAAGAGCACCCAGGCAGCCAAAAATAACAGCAATAAAAATAAAGACGTTATTAAAGCCAGATACGACTGATCTGAAGTCACAGCGAGTGTAACATGACTCAGTCAAATCCCCAGGACAGTTGGAGACAGAAAGGGAAGGAGAGAGGAAAATCTCTATCTGTTTAAAGTTCTGGGCCCCAAACTCCTTACAAGTCGGCTTTGATAATTCATCAGACGACCACAAAAAAGAATGCCTCCCCCGCTCCAGATGCAACCGTGTCTTGTCCCAGCCTCTTTTTCCACAGCCTGTGAATCTCACCACATCAAGGGGAAAAGAAAATACATTTAAAAGTTCTCCTTATTTAGGTTGGGTAGGTTTGAAATATCCTCCAAAGGCAAACGCGTGTGTGTGTGTGACTGGAGGCACGCGTGTGTGAGGACGTAGACACGTAGAGTTATACTTGGGAGAAGGGAAAAATTACTGGAAAAAAGCCGAATTTAGAGTTCACACCCAGTTCTGCTGGAGAAAGAGGAGGCTGTGAGCCTCTATTGTGACATAGTTAAGCTAATTAGAGAAATTAACCCTAAAGCCTACACCAGAGAGTGTAGTGTGGGCTGGGTAACTGCACCCTCACCCCATCAGTTGCCTTGGATGTAAAAGAGAATAACTGAGAGTCCAGGCAGTACTTCACAAAGCAATAAACTCTCCTGGATGTGTCTTTGGCTGCTGGTGGGACATTGGCTGGAAAGCAGATTGATGTACCAGGGTGAAACAGGAATGGAGGAGAAACGTAGGATCAGGCACTCCCTGTTGGTCGTTCTTTGCTATCAGGGCAGAGATTAATTTCTCAAGGCTGTTGTTGCGTTTGAGGTCTGGAGGGGGTACCCTGAAAGAGGTATTCCTGACACCATTTGGGAGAGTGGCTTTGACTAATGGACTCACAGCAAATGGCAGAAAAGGGGCCAACCAAAAAAACTTGGATCTGATTTCGGTATCGCACCGTGTGTGTGTTTTGTTCTCGGATTTTTGCTGGGGCCAACTCCGATATAAACAGATGGACTTCAAAGTAGTTGGTCTGAATAAAAACTTGCATAGTATTTTAATGGTTCAAGTCTTTTGGGACTGTAAAACTAGATTGAAAATCTCAGAAGGTATTTATTTATGTTTTTTTGAGCCAGTCAGAGAGACAAGAAATAGATCTGTTTTTTTGGTTGATTGGTTTGTTTGTTTGTTTTTCATCATCCTGTGACTTCAAGATACTTTTGCATTCCTTATAAGGGAAGATAAGCTGCTTTTGAAACTGAAATTGTTACCTAATTTTAAAAAATATAGTATTTTTTTCCTTTGGACCTTAGGTTTTTCAAGGCTGGATACACCTTTCTTTTCTCTTTTCAATTTTCAATACAAAGGAATCATGTCTTACTGCTGGAATTTTGTCAGGTTTTTATTATTACCTTTTTTAATTTCATTTTGTCCATTTTGAAAATGAAGATCTTTAGAAATGGTTATGTGGTAAAAATGAAATATAAGAAAAAAATGTGTGAATTCAGAGGAAAATTTCAACATTTGCAGTGTTCTAAATGGGGGTGTTCTTTTCCTTTCCTTTTCCCCTATGAACTCTTTGTTTATATGAATTGTTTCTTTTTGCCTTTTTTTTAGGAAGGTTAATGAGAATTTCCGTAAGCCTCTCATGAGTGCAAGAAGTTACCCGTGGTAACCCTGCAGTTCTGCTCCTGGCTGGAATCAGGCAATGCCAAATGGGAATTGCTTTTTTCAAACCTAAAAAGCCTTGAATAATCTTGTCTTTTGAGGGATGAGTGGATCTGATACTGAATATTTAAAGCTCAATTTGGAGTATTTCATGTCATCTTAGTCCTTTGGCTTTGCAGGAAACCTGTTCCTAGTGTGCAGATCCTGAGGGATTTTCATGGCAGCAGAGATGGACCAGCTGAACTTTATTCTGGGTTTTCAAGGGCAAACTGCAAAGCCAGTGTTTGGTGTCCTCATTCTGACAAACAACAAATCATGTGCTTTGCCCAAGCTCTGTCCTGGAGACACAAGTTGGGGCACAGTCTGAAGGATTTCCTCTGTTTGCCAATCTAACCCAGCAAGACTGGACTGCAAGATGAGATGCAATTCGAGCACTTCATTTGCTGGTGCTTGTTACACAAGCTCCAGAGAGGCACTGTGTTACTGCCCTAATACCACAGACAGAATAACCACAGTCTTTCAAGATGGATTTGATGTCCCTCACCCAGCCTTGTAAGTGCTGCACTGTATGCCCAGACTATAAAGAGATGTTTTAATTTAGAAAGGCTACTACTTGCAGTTGTGTCAATATTACTTTAAAAAGTGTTTGGGTGGAGGTAGGGGGAGATGTGAGAGCAATTTTGGACCAGATTCTTGGGATCCAGGGTGTCAATATATAAAGTCAAATCTTGAATCAAGGTTTATACACAGAATAGAAAATGAATGTTCTGAGGAAGTTTTTGTGAAACATCACCTAGCTCTGACAAACTCCCCACCTAGTTAGTTGTTACTCTCATTGTTTTCAAATCTGAACACCTTCTGGTAGGTGACATGACTTGTGTCTGCCACACACATTTAATTTCTATTTCCCCAGTGGAGCAATATGTTTTATTTATTTATTTATGTACATACTGCTGTTGCTTATATTATAAAAATATGAGGCTGCATTGGTCTGCTCCGGGTGTGGAAGATAGGCTGTGATGCTCTGATGTTGCATTTATTCACAGGATGCTGGAAAACCTGAGTACAGCACAAAAGAAGATGTGTTAAAAAAGGAATAGTCACCAGGAACAGTCTCTGTTTTCTAAATAATCTGAATTTGGATGGCTGTGTTTAAAAGATGGATATTCTTAAATGCTGTCAGAATCCACTTTTAGCTAAGGTTTTTTTTTTTTTTAATATTATTTTCTAGCTAGGATTTCCATATAGATTGAAACAGTTACATAGCCACTTTCACTGTTACATGGGCATACACTGATGTGCAACTGCTGTAGGTTGCTCTGACCATTGCTACCTATCTCTTGATTATTGCTGAAAAATGTGTCAATTAAAACAATTAAAGCATTTCCAGAATGTGCCAGCTCATTCCAGTGCAGCTAAACCCAGTGACCATTGGAATACCAAGGATTTAGGATTTTCAGAGTGTCAATGGCCGCACGTCCATGCCTTGCCCCTGCTCGTGTCTCCCATTGGGATAAAGTGATATGCAGTGTCACATAAGCCTGGAAGGTGGGATTCATTTCCATGAAGTATCCCACTTTTATAAAACTGTTTATAGCTCTAGATTTAACATTGAACTGAACTTTCTAATTTCTAAAATATGTTAATGAAGCTGATAATAATGAATGTCTAGTCTATGTGCTCTGTAATTTAATACCTATTTGGAACTGTATCCAAACACAGAGCCACACTTCTGACCTTGGAGCTACTTTTTGTGCTGATGTTATTCCTTTCCTAAAGGTTCTTATCAGCCATGACCCGTTAGGTACAATCAGCCTGGACGTTCACAGGCTGAGTGACTCTCAGGATGTGTTTCAGTGGCTTTCTTAGACACCTGAAATTACTCAGAGAAATGTTTGCCCTTCCTTATTTTTCATTTTCTGGCCGTGTCCTCCCAGTCCCATGTGATACAGACTCATTTTTGGTTTGGTTCTGGTGTACCCTGGGTGTTTCCAGAGCACTGAATTTGACTGTGAACCCTTAAGCAAACAAGAGACTGCTAGGAGGGCAAAGAGGTGGTGTTCGACTGAACCTACCAAAGTTTAAGATTTAATTGGAAGGATATTGTTGGATTGTTGCAACACATTGCTTTTCTGTATTTCCATATGTGATCCTAGCTTGGGGTCATTTGAGAACAGTCCAACTGATGACTTCAGCAAGTATCTTAACTAAATTAGGATCAGGCAGTGACGGAAGAATTCTGGTTGTGGTTGGTCTGTCTTTTGGAAACTAGAGCATATTAGCAGAAACCAACAACAAATTTTTTGTCATGACTCTATTGGGAAAGGAGAAAAACTTCCACATTGCAGCATCTCCTACCTCAAAGTCAAGGATGTGAAATATCTCAGTTGGCCACCACATCGTGAAGGACGATTTATTGCATCTGTTTAAAAACAACTCTGTGTTCTCTGGGGGCTCTGTCCTTCACTAGCAGCGCTTCGGACTCAATGATCTAATAGATCTTTTTCCATCTCTAACTTTTGTGGCTTGCCATATGTAGAGATAAACATCTTTCTTTCCGATCAGCGTTGACGGACAGACTTTCAGGCATGGAAATATTATTGTGTGTGTGGGATAGGGGGAGGGGAGCTAAGGCCATTTGCTGAGTGTTACTGTCTCCAGGGCATGGGATTATTGGAAAATGATAAATAGCTGGGCAGGCAAAGGAAATATGAAAACCCTGTCATGGAACAGAGATGCCCAAGATTTCTGTTCATATTGCAGTGACCAAAAGAAATTTACATTGGAAAAACCCTCTTGCCTTCAGGGCTGAATGTTATGAACCTTCAAAGTGATCCTTGAGAAGAAAAGGGGTTGGGAATGAAAGGAGTGGGAGGGATTGCCATGCTGTTTCCACGGAGCAGGGGTCACTGCAGAATAACATTCATCATCTTGTTGGTGCTGTTCTGAGAATGGGAACAAGGTGGGAGAGATAAAAGCAAAGTTGAACTGCAGTCTGGCATTTGTGGCTTGTTCTCCAGTCCCATGGGAGCAGAGAATGGACTAAGTCCAAACTTTTTTCTTCTGGATTTCATTCAAGGATTGTTCAGCTGGCCTGCGGACTGGGTGCCTTTGCTGTAAGATCTTGTTTTTTCCCTCAACTTGCTTGGACTTCAAAGTTCCATTCAAATGTATTAGTCACAGGCATATGTATAATGGCCAAGTCTTCTGCCAGGGTAAGTCAGCATGGGTCTGAGAGAGTTTACAGCACTTGAAGTTTGGGCCTAAGAGCTAAGATCCTGGCCATAATTTGTGCCTCAGGAAAGCAAGGACGGAGATCAGTCCATCACTGACATATAATTATTTCCATTTGGGTGCATATCCCATTCTAAAATGTCACTGGATTTATTCTTATTATTTCAATTCCTCCTCCCACTCACCCCCTGATCCAAATCAAAACCCCCTGGAAAACAATTAAACACCTGTGCCAGGGGAGGCTGAAATGTTCATGAGGGTGAAGTGGAACAGTCTGCTTGCTCTGGAACCAAGGAAGTGGCCAAGCTGGCCATGGGAGATGATTCTGTTCCTTATCCATGTTGTGGGGCAAAGGTGTAAGTCATGGGTGCTTGGTATGCATAATGAACAGCAGAAGAACTTGAAAAATGTGGTGTTTTTCTATGATACTTGATTTAAAATTTAAAAATAACTTATTTCATTGGCAGGCTTTCTTTGCAATTGGAGAACAGGAAGCCCTATCTTTGATTCAGTTATTGGAAAAAATAATTGAATTCAAACTGGAAGCTGAATTTTCAGTGTAACTGAGCACGCTTTCATCACGTTATGTTTCCAAATGGGGAGAAAAAAGCATCACATTTTGACATCTTTACCTTCACTGCATTTAAAGCTGCCATGAATTGCATTGCATTTTACAATAGAGGGAGATGGAAACTGTGCATCAGACCTAGCAGCACGGATCCAGCTGCTGTGTTTAAGTGCTATGTTTGCTTTTTAATGCCAGTAGCCATTCAAGGCATTGATTCAACATTCCTGAGGCTCCTTGGCTGGGCTGGTACTGCTTTGTGGTGCTCACCAGCTTTATGTTCTTGGCAAAACTCTCATTTAAATGATCTCATTTGGCAGGTCTGTCAGGGAGGGAAGGACACCCTCTTGTATCCCATAATCCCTGTTTAGCTGTTTGAGTGATGTCTCAGGATGACTGACAGCTGTCATGAAGTTGAGATGTTCAGGTGAGGAGCATTCAGCACTTCACTTTGGGGCTTCTTTGCAAGTTCCCATTGCAATGGTGGAGAGATGGATTAACCATGCAGAGCTTGAGGATCAGTGTCTCCACTTGTTTGTGCTGGGTGATCTCAAGAGCTGGTTTGAACTTTTGTGTGGTCCTAAGGCCCTACAGGTCGCATTCCCATTTTCTCTCCAGAGAGTCACACTGTCTTTAGATCACATTTAGTGCCAGTGCTGTCCTATGAAAAACCCTGACCATAATATCCACCCAATGCTTCTCTTGTAGCAACACCTCAAAGGCTGGTATGAGAGAAATTTTGCTGCACTAGGCACACAAATGCACAGTGGTCCCCAAGGAGGGGGATCCATGTCCATTTGGGTGTGCTGAAAGCACAGGCAGATTTGGGCTATTTAAAGACCTGTGTAGGTTGTCCCAGAACTGGCACACAGGAATAATCTCCTGAGTCAAGGTGTGTAGCTGGGCAGTGAACTGGATTCAGGCCCTGAGGCGGAACACAACAGTGCTGAACCACCCACTACATCAAGAAAACCTTGTTCCAAAATTTGCCAAAGTAGTTTATGAGCTGTGGACAGGGCTTTGATGTCTCTCAAATGATTATTAGATGCTATTCAGAATGGGAAGAAGCAGCAGGGCTGATAGCCATTGCTGCCCGTACTTGATAGCCAGGCTGTTGTTCCAAAAGCGCAGTGGATGCTGCGTGGTTGTTTGAAGTTGTTTTTTCATTCCCAACATATGGCTTGCACTTGGATGGGGAAATGCCTCGCTGCCAGTGGTGTCTCTGCTGGACACACCCCAAAACCAGGGGGATCAGAGTCACCAGCCCAGGCCACCGGTTCATCCAGCCCAGTGCCTCATTCCAGCCAGTGGCCAGAGCAGATGCCACTTCAGCAGGAAGTATATTTATGTATTCTTGAAAGGACAGCTATCAGATAACTCAGTGTTCAGGGTGACTTTCTTTTCAGTGTAAACCGGCTTCTGCCTTGTAGCTCTACAGCCTAATGCTGGGATTTAGATGTCATACAAAGCAGTTTTTCTGGGATCTGTGGAGAATCTAGTTTAAACCTGCTCATACTGAGCCTTGAAGGAGATTGGGGACCTGTGGATTTTACACTGTGGCACGGAGACCCTTCTCTTGGGACTGTTCCTTTTTTTCACTACTTCTCAACCAATGTTTTCCATTCGACAACAGATCTTTGCACTGGCCACATATTTAAACCAAATAAACAAACAAAACCCACAGTTTCTTCTTTCTCTATAATTTCTGACCTGAGGTGACACAAGCTGTGACCAGATCAGGTTACTCTGCACACTGCTTGCACATTAAGGCCGTGGATTTCCCGAGGACGCTGTTCAGCTGCCAGCAGGATGAGCCCATTCCATCAGGCTTCTGTGGGCTCTGGCAGGCTGGAATCCCATGGGATGCATCATGCTGGGCCCTGGCAGGGTAGCAGCACAGGGCACCTCTGGATTGCTAAGTGTGGTGTTCATCCTCCTGGTGGAGGCTTTGCAGGACAAACCTTTTGCTGTTGGCTCCCTGCACCCTGCTCATTCTCTCAGGACAGCCTCCTGAGTAGCTCTGGATCCCCAGACAGTGTTCCTGGTCTCCTGCTAGTGCAAATCTAGAGGTCTGATGCAAACAGCAGCAGAAACAACAGAGGCTGGACCAGTCAGACCACAGCTGCCAACTCATCTGCTTCTGATGTTGCATAAAAACAAGTCTCACTTTGCATATGACCAGAATAATTTACGATGTTTTCCCTACCTTTGTTTTCCCCTCTTGTCCATAATCCTTTAATACATTTACCCCCAGCTGAACTGTCTCTCCCTGGATCCTGGTTGTCCTGGGACATGGAGGCACGCAAGCATTTTCGCATCAGATTAAAAACTCACTGACCGCAAAAACTTGGAAACTCTTCCTCTTGGTTGTCTCTTCTCTTTCAGACTCTGCAGAAACTTTATCAGTGTTTCAGTTATTAATAGATTGTTTTGCTTTTCTCAATATTTAAGGCCTTGTGTGACCCTACTAATAATTTACAAGAATTTTTGTATGTCTGTGTTTTAATTCCACTGGCTTCTGTGTCAGCTGATGAGCTTTGATTGGTTGGGTTTACCCACTATGTAACCAAACAGAGACAGCAACCCAGTGTGGTTTACTCAGATATGTAGTTTCTTTCTAGGCATATGATTCATCGTCTGTGAGAGAGACTGCAGCTGGACAGCAGAAATTTTGCCGAAGTGGAGACAAAGCAAGCTCTCTTTTCATGTAGCCTCCTCAATACAGCTTCATATCTTCCAGCCTTTTCAGAAGTTTTCAGAATGTTAATAATAGTAGCTTGACAGGATCACAAAAGAAAAGCTGTGAAAACTCTAGAGTGTTTGGAAAAAAAAGAAAAATTCATGTTGACCGTGAGTTGGCTGAAGAGTCTTTTCTTAAGATGTCTCATAACTTGCATGTAAACTTGTCTATAAGCCTACATTTGATAATTATAAGCAGTGGCCAGCCTTTTAATAGTTATAATGTAAACCATGCAGCAGTAACTGATGAAATACACACATGCATTCAATTCTGTGCCTAAAAATGTAGGAGAAAATATAGACCTTTTGCAACTCCTATTTTTCTAAGGGAAATCCAATTGCTTGCTGTCAGTTTGCCTTAGGAAGCCTGACTTTGGGTAGGGAACTGGAATCTTTTGCCATACAACTACATATCAGCACAGCAGCAGTTCTGAATTAAAATCCCAGTTCTCAGATTCAGTGATAATACAATATTGCGTGTGGAAAAAGAACACTTCTTTAGGAATAAAAGAGGGATTATTTTAAACAAGTATGTGTGTGGGTGTGCACACACAAAAAGCATGCATATAGACACTGTAGAAAAATATTATGAGGCCTTCAGTAATTTTTTCTCTGAAACTGGAAATGAGACGTAACTTAAATAGTAAGGATAATTAACTATAGGAGCAGTTTACCAAGGGAAGTGATAAATCCATCACCACTTGGAGTCTAACTTC
Organism: Oxylabes madagascariensis; assembly: GCA_013400675.1. Taxonomy (NCBI): domain Eukaryota; kingdom Metazoa; phylum Chordata; class Aves; order Passeriformes; family Timaliidae; genus Oxylabes; species Oxylabes madagascariensis. Next base: position 3,408 of record VYZR01013162.1, on the reverse strand, counting down.
AGATCTGGTTTTTTAGAAAAAAGCCTGTGGGTCAGCCTCAAGGTGCTGCCCAAAACCATATTTACTTATGCAGAAAGGAAGCACAGTCTTCCTCCACCAGAGGTGGGATTCTTTAACCCATGTTATGTTGGTGATTGCAGGAGGTGTTCACAGTGCTCCTCTGGTATGATTTTCTCCCACCTCCTATTTTAAAGGGCTTGTTTTGTAAGCAAAATGGGGTAAAAAAAAAAGAAAAAAGGAATACTGATTTGTGTGTACATTCTGTGCTGGCACCTACACGTTTTGCCTTTGGACCTGCCACTCCAGTTTTGCATATTGATGTCTGCACTGGGCAAAACTTGATGTTTCAGAGGACAGTAAAAGCCTGCAGTGGAGGGAATGACTTAGGAGATTTACCTATAAATCAGTAAATTCGGAATGAGAGGGCCCCTCCAGTGATTACTTGGTGCGTGGTGAAATCAGCCAACTTTAGTTTCTACTGATCTCCATCTCATCGCTGGTCACCAAATTAGCTCACTTTTCTGTCAATCCAGCTACAATATTTAAATTTGTATGGCCATGAATGCAAGGGCTTGGTTACCCACGGTGTGAAGACAGCTTTGTGTTGTGTTTTATTTCCTCACAGTGTACTTTCAGTATGGGCCCTTGTGCACCATTTCTTACATCATCTTATGAGCTCCAGTCAACATCCTGCACAGTCTTCTGTGTCCCAGTTGAAGTAAACACAGACCTAGAAGTTTCCTGTCAAATTTCAGCTATTCTTGCAAAAGCCCAGCGCTATGCCTGACCTTTCATAGTGGGCTGCAAAACTCAGTACCTGCTACAGTCTCTCTGGTAGCGTTGGAGTGGGTGAGGAACCATCCTGAAGATGTTTGAAGTTCCCCAGACAAGGATGGGATCTAAAGTGAGTTCCGGGGTTCGTGGTTTTGGTAAAAATACTTGAGCCTGGTAGCATCTCTAGACCTCCATCTGTGAGCCTGAATTTGGGGATCTCTGGTGAAATTGACCCTGGGCCTCTTTTAGCACTAAAAGTTTGGCCATTTTTGGTTTAGCACGTTTTACTTGGGGTAAAAGCATTGACTTTTTGAGAGAGATAGAGGATGTTTTAAGACTTTGTAAGGGGAAGGCATATGGAATAATTTTGCTGGGTTCAGTATTTCATATTGAGGAACTTGGTCTTTTTTTGTTGTTTTCTTTTACTGTGCTTTCGGGTTTGCAACTATATGATCAGGGAAAGCCTGTTTTTGGCTGCCAAGGAGGATGAATTAATAAATACTGGCGATGTGGGATTGTATTGCCTACCATAAAAGACAACAGGACAAATGTTGGTGCTTTCGAATCACTCTCTTTCCCAGGTTCAGTTTATCCTCCAGTACCTCGACATTCCTGCTTAATCCAGCTCTGTTCCTTTGCCTGGATTGCTCCTCCATTTGGGCCAAGAGTATTCCTTAAGCCTGATCATTTATTTCAAGGCTGTAATTAAGGTCTTGTATATGTTCAAACAGATCACAGGCAACAGGGGCAAGAGATGTCATCCATCATAATTTCCACAACCTAAAGATATTTTTTTTGGTTATACCATAAATTCTTTCTCTTATTATTTTGTGACTTGGCAGAAATATCCTTTTAAAAGTAGGCCACCATGTCCTTTCCTACATTCATACAAGTGGGCTACTAGGAAAGCCCCAGACTGGCAAGGCCTCTATTTTTGGTTTCCTTTTGCAGTATGAGGACAAAGTTTCCTTCAGATACAGCTCTGTCCAGGGAACTCATCCTATGGACTACAGCATATAATTTGAGTTAAAAAGAGAGGAAAAAAAGATCAACTGCAATCTCCAGTGCCTCTTCCCTGTGTGTGTCTCTGCAGGTCCATGAAGCATCGCAGGCGCCAGGAGCAGCCACTCTGCAGNTTATTTCAAGGCTGTAATTAAGGTCTTGTATATGTTCAAACAGATCACAGGCAACAGGGGCAAGAGATGTCATCCATCATAATTTCCACAACCTAAAGATATTTTTTTTTGGTTATACCATAAATTCTTTCTCTTATTATTTTGTGACTTGGCAGAAATATCCTTTTAAAAGTAGGCCACCATGTCCTTTCCTACATTCATTACAAGTGGGCTACTAGGAAAGCCCCAGACTGGCAAGGCCTCTATTTTTGGTTTCCTTTTGCAGTATGAGGACAAAGTTTCCTTCAGATACAGCTCTGTCCAGGGAACTCATCCTATGGACTACAGCATATAATTTGAGTTAAAAAGAGAGGAAAAAAAGATCAACTGCAATCTCCAGTGCCTCTTCCCTGTGTGTGTCTCTGCAGGTCCATGAAGCATCGCAGGCGCCAGGAGCAGCCACTCTGCAGTTAAGGTTGCAAAATATCTTCCATTATGACACTGTTTTCAGTGCTTTAGGGTCTTTGGAAAAAAATACCTATCAGGCTGGAATTTGTGTTTCTTGGTGGCTGTCAAAAATTATGGTCTCTGCAAAATGTTGGGCAAAGCCGATCCAGCAATTTCTCTTGCATTATGTGAGAGTAAAAAACCTCTGAAAATTCAGGCTGTAGTAGAGAAAAAGCCACACACACACAGAGTCCAGAGCTTTCCAAGTGGCAAAATAAATATTTCTAACAACTACAAAGTATTTCAAACCCAGGCTCTGAATCTCTGCACAACTCAAGTTCTCACTGAGCAGTGCAACATTTACATTTGGAAAAATGGTTGGAATTTTCTCTAATTTCTTATAAGAAATGAGGAGATTGATGGCATCTGTATTGAAGTTATGCCCCATTTATGCCCTTAATGATATCTCATCGTGAAGTTTGTGTTACTTAGGGGACTACTTCTTCCAAGTTGATGCTGGAAGATATTTCATAATCACAGTTCTGCCTTTCCTGCTAACTTTGTAACATTTTGCATTTAATTCTTGTTATGAAGATTTACTTTTGAAAGGGAAAAGTATTTCTTTTATGAAGATACTTATCATAACAGAAGCAGATTCTGCACTGTCAATCTAGTTTTGCAGGATGCTGTCTCCAAACTCACAATTGCATCAACAAAGTGAATTTTATGGCCTGCAACAATGTAAAGATGTAAGAGTGAGGGCAAAAATCTTCCAGAGCTGCTTCTGCTCCAGAAGATTTCAATAATCATTAGAAGTTCTTTAGTGGTGTAAATTCTGAGGAAGCTGCTAGTAACAAGTAGGAATAAATTGTGTTTTTAAAATGTGAATAGTCTTATAAATAATTTTATTTCTGAAGTCAGTATGGAAGAAAGGGAGTTAACTAAATATTATCTAATATAATATATGTTATTTTAATATATATTTTAGTATCATTTTGAAGCCCTGGTGTAGTGTAACATTCCTGCACGTATGGACACAATCTACTTTCAGACTTTCAGAGGGGCAGCAGGT
>VYZR01013141.1:0-33683 GCA_013400675.1 Oxylabes madagascariensis | reverse complement strand
TCTTAAGCTGGACGAGCTTTTTCTGTAGGAGGTGCTGCTGACTTGAAACAGTGGATGTTCCAGCACCTGTGATACCCCAAATAGCAGTGAGAGTCCACAGAGAAGGGGAGGAATCCTTTGCCTAGTCCTTCATACCTCATAGCCACTTCTGAAGTNCAAACAAGAGAACTGCACCTTCAAGGGAAAACTGTGAACAGTTATTTCAAAGCTGGAAATATTCCTATTTAATGTATTTAACACATTAAGAGCAAGGACATTCAGTGCTGTGATATCATAATCTGTAGACTTTCAAAAGGAGATTAAGCTTTATTTCTCAGAATAAGGAATTCTAACAATTGCAAATGAGGAAATTTTTCTCTCTGAAATTTTGACCTTAGATTCTGTCAGACAAGAAAGAAATCTGAAATATGAGGTTTAAATGCATTTTGCCATCACCTAGATCCCAGCCATGTTTGGCAAAACATCCTTCTGTTAACTATCTTGAAAAGGTCCTATCAGTACCACTAACATATCATGGTCTTTGACTCACTCACTTAAAATTACTTGCTTCCATGGATATGGAATTTCCTGTTGTTGAAATTAACAAACAGCTCTCTCACACTTCCTGGCACCAGCATTTTGAGGTACGTAATTTCAAAAGCCTAAGAAACCAAATTAAATAATAGTGGACCAAAGACCGTTTTAAACAAAAAGAAGCCCAAGTTAGGAAGCTTGTTTATGTATTTAGACTTACTCATATATCTAATCTTGAGCAATAATTTGTGGCTACTGAAATGGGGGTGTGTATAGAAATCAGGGAACTAACCTGTATGTAGATACTATATAAATGTAATGCCTCAACACAAGAGTCATGTATTTAAGCCTTAAGAAATACCGGGTCAATAAAAACTTTAACACATTATACCTTAGAAAAATTCTCAGCAGAATTAATATAAGGCTTCTGTTATTAAAAATAGCCCACAACTTTACAACACAGATGTTTAGCACACTCCTGTCCATGTATCTTGCTCTCTAATCTGTTACATTTCTACAGGAATAGACTCAATACACAGGCGAGTTATTTGATAAATAGAGAAAACTGCTTAGACTCTGAAGAGTCCCTGCAGGAATCTCATATTTTCTCCAGTGAAGCTTAAAATGGCAGCAACTGCTCTCTTTAAACTGTTAATCTAAAAACGATGCATTCTCAATGTCTAAAAGTCTATACCAAATATGGCCATCCAGACTTATTTTAGGAATGTTGACACTGATACAAGAGATCTATAGACAGATGATTATATGTTTAATATGACTATGTGTGTTTTAAGGCATTCTGCAGATAAATTGTTTAAATGCTCAATTTAAATTTGCAGGCCATCGTGCCAGGCCAGAGGAAGCAGAATGAAGTACCTCAGTCTTTCCAATTCTGCCTCAGAAACATGTTTGAAATGTTGCTAGTCCTGGAGCTACAAACAGCTGCTCAAAATTCTTCTAGTGGGAGGATTTTATAATTTGAATGACACGGGCCTGAAATCTTAGAAACAATGTCAATATAGTATATGGCATACCCCCTGAAAGCTGAAATGCTTAAAATCTGATAGTATGCATATTTTACCTGTGACTGCCTGCCAAGTAGCCTAGCAAGCCTCCTGCTCCTAATCCAGTCCAAAATCCTGGTCCTGAACTGGTTCCATGATGGGAATGAGTTCCAAAGCTGTTGTCATCTTAAACAAAATCAAAGTAGGAAGCGTAAGTTAGTAACAGACTAATCCTCAGGCCAGCTGTTGCAACAGAATTCTCTCCTGTTAAAGATAACGGAAAATTAGACAACAAACTGCTCCTGATTTCAGCAGATTTTTGATCAAGCTTAACTTGAAAGGCCTCACATTTCAGATAGCAGGCAATCCCACATAAACTAACACTGCTATAAGGAGTTTTATGTAAAAAATCTGCTTCCACTTCATCTCACAACCTTGACGTTTGCAAAACATGGAAAGAGTCCCTGCCCACTGATCTATAAACAGACAAGTTAGATTAAAAATAGAAAAGGAAACGAAGAAAGAATAATCTGCTGAAGGTCACCAGGCAGGCCAGAAGCAGATGCAGGAACACAAATCAAGTAGGTAACACTGCATAGTGAGCAAACCACAAAGACACAGAGCTCCTAATCTCACTGAGCACAGCTGCACAGTTTGAGTCACAGTGGCTCAGTGTAACGCTAACATTACTGGTATTGTTCCTGGTAATCCTAGTCTGGCACTTGTTATTAAAAGCCAAGCTAACTGCAATCACATTGCAAAGTTTTCATTATGCGTGAGTCACCAAGCTTGACAAATACCTTGATGAAACTGCAAGCATATCAAGTAGGTTGTGGGGGAAGGAGAGTCACAAATTTTTTGACATGTGACCTGCATAACATGAGGTCCTGAGTCAGAATGAATGTTTTCCACTTAGAAAGAAAAAGAGAAAATACAAACCCAAAGTAGAATAATTTTCTGGTCTAGCAAAAATCATGGATGCAAGAATAAGCTCAACCACGGGCTTAACACATACGGAAGTATAAAAAGGACTGAAGATAACATTAGGACCTCCCTGAAACATGCCCACCTGAGCAAGTGAGCCAGAGATGACATAGGTAAAAATCAGAGGGCCTGGTTTGTCTTTAAACTGATATGGGTTGTTTGAAGTCACAGAAGATAAAACAATAATGAAATAATCAGTTTCAGTCTGGGCTGGATTTGATGCTGAATTTCATTTTGAATGTGTGGGGAGAAATATAAACTCTCATTGAGATGATATACCATTAAATTATGCTGATTTGGAACAACAACAAAAAAATTACTTAATTTGCTGAGAAAACAATGTTAATCAGAGATGAACCAACTCATTTGTTCAAAAGCACCGTGACTGAACACTGACTCAGAAAACTGAGTAATTTTTTATTGAAATACCTAGCATGATATTCTAGATATCATTCTATAAACATTAAGAATCATGTCAAACAACTAACTGAGAGAAAGCAGAATTTAATTAAGATAATCTAGCTAAACAAGTTTCACAGGACACATTCTGCATGTTAAGGGGATTTAAAATAAGGCAAATTAAATATTAACAGCAATATGTAAACAACATTGCTTTTCATTACTGTGCAGGTTTCCAAAGACTAATACATTCCTGGAACAAATGGACACACACACATTCAGAGATGTGCTTTTGCTCTGCTCCCACAAGGTATGGCAGACACTAAATGCATGAAGTAGCCTAACACTTAGTATTTTTAATCTGGCTCCTCATTTTAGTTTTCCTTCTTACTTTGCCTGAAATCTAAAGACAAATCATTGACATGCCTTATTAAAAATATCATACGTTAAGCATTATATGGCTCCCAATGTGTATTCTAAGTGTCTCGGTTTTCAGCAATTCTCAAGAAAACATTCTCAAGGCCCTGCCCTTGCTAGGTTTGAGACTCCTGCAAAGAAAAATGCATTGGGGCAATTAATAGACATGGAATTGAACAGAAAAAAATGAAAATAACCCTTCATTGTTTTGCCTATGCCCAGTGTGACAGAGCTGTGTGTCATGGCCAGGGCTCTTGCTGATCACCACAGTACAGACAGTGCCATGCCCACATATGGCCACTGATGCCCACACAGCACAGACAGACAGTCTGACATAACTACATGCAAACCAATTTGCAAAGCCAACAGAAGCAGATTCCCTTTAATTTTCTGGTGCAGGTACATCTGAAAGCTGCTGCTGTGCACGCCCTGCTCAAGGGTATCCAAAAGAATTACACTGCACCCTCTGTCGGCCGAGCTGTTTGAACAGAACTTGGAGAAAGCATTAATAAGCATTATTAAAATATAAACTTTCCACTAAGTAAACCTAATCCTTACTATGTGTTCTCTTGCCAAAACCCCTTCTCTATTAAAAAAAGAAAAAAAAATATGTAACTTGTGAGAATGTAATTTAAATTCCAGTGCTGTGAGCAGTTTGCATGTTTACAGGATTAAATGAGTTAGTCAGATGCTGGATGAGTAATGTTTATATCTCTGAGACACTATGACGGCCTAAGGAAGACCATTTATTGTGTGACAGAAGTCACCAGTTTTCTGGGAAAAGAAGAACTGCCGCTTTTCCCCACAGCAGCCTTCTCACTGCTTTTGTAATTTTCAACTTCAGATGAAAGGCCCCATATGAGATTCAGATGCTGTACCCTCTAATGACAGCTCTCACACACTGTCCTCTGCTCTGGGAACCAAACCTTTCAGCTGCTGCGACTACACTGAAGCCCTGTAAACACAGTACTGGTACATGATACTCAACTTCATCAACTGCTTTGTGAATGAAATCAGGGCTGAAAGGACATTCTGTAAAGTTTCAGAGTGCTCCTTTGGCATGGGTTTGTTTCTGGCTGTGTAAGAACATTCTCTTTTCAAGACTACCTACGACAATTTTCTCCCTGTCACAATCCTGCTATTTCACAGGTGATGAAAAGAATGCTTGCAGAGCATGGGGAGGTGGCTTTTCAAAGGTTCAAAGGGCAGCCTGCCCTGAATGCCTGTGGAAAACCAAGCCCTTATTTCCTCTTTTGAACAAAGAGCAGAATACAAAGCTGCCTGTAGGCTCAGCAGCCAATTCAGCAGTTGCCTGCAAATGCTGTGGTTTTAACTCTATCCCACCTTCCCTTACCATAGACAAAACAGGACAATCCTGCTTGCTCTTTTGAATGCTGTAAATGGCTCAGAGCCCTACCTGTGAAGGTGGACTTAAAACCAGGAGGAGGAGGTGCCTGCTGACTCTGCCAGAAGGGCTGAGAGAAGCCATCACTGTGCCCAGAACTCTGCTGAGACTGCTGGTTGCTGAGGAAGAACTTGTATACTCCAAAAGCAAGAACGAGAAGAACAATTACAACAATTGCTCCAGAACCAGAATCAGAATAATCTTTCCTTGACTGATAATAGCTAGAGCCAAAGCTTCCAGAGTTCTTCACTTTCCTTTCACCTTCCTCAGTCAGCTCTAGCCTGAACAGCAAACTACAGGAGCCTCTTAGTATGTAAGGATCATCCGGGTAATCGTAGCCTTCACAGCTCACTTCCATTTGTCCAAAACGGTAGGCATTATCCAAGTCTGCTTTGCACTGCCACTGGAAAAATAAACACAATACAAAGTAAAACACACTGCCCCAAAGATGAAAATACCCTTCTGCTTCCCCACATACGCCCTGAAATAAAGCTGTAATTGCTAACAAATCATCTATGGGCCATAGGTAAGAAATTTCCATGTGCTCCTGTTTTGAAAAGAAGTAGGAATTTGATGTTTAAATGAATTTTAAATCCTAAAACTTAAGAAAGATCTTATCTTTCAGAGCACTGAAGAATTACAGCTCTGGAAGATTTTGTTTTTCTTCACTGAACATGTTTTTCAAATATCCCTTCTTGAGATACAGCAATACTTCTAAAAAAGAGCTGGACCCTGTGCAACAGCTGCTTAATAAATGCCTATCCTATGCAAACTCGATGGCAGCTACAAAAATGTAACATGTGAGCTTGAAATCCAGTGCACCATTGTGTCCATTTGAGTCTGGGCAGAAATCAAAACTGGGACAGACATCATTAGGCATCCATAAGCAACACTTAAAAATTATATTGAGGATTCTCTGGTTGAACATAGGCGAATCCTCAGGCTCACATTCCCTTGAGGTACCCAAACATAGGGATCTCTAAAGGCACGTGACATGTATTTTGGAGTGGAAATAAGAAATCATCTGTTTCTAAATTAGTAATTCAGTACAGCAGTACCAACTGCCAATTAATGTTTGACTGCTCTTTCACAATACTGTACCAGTCTTAGCACCTACTTTCAGCCTTGATTCCTTGTTATCTATTGACAGGGGCCCTAGTAACAGCTGAAAGTCAGGACTATATACTGACTAGCCTTCACATCCTAAGGTGAAAGTGAAAGTCAGCAAGTCTGAAATTTAGTTTTTAAAAGGTAGAGCTGAAGTAAAGCAAATATTTAGAAGCCCTTTCCACGTTAATAAAAAATGGAATTCACACAGCAATAATAATTTGAAAGCATCCTCTGGGGTTTGCAAGAGTTTGATTTTATAAACTCGAGCACCATTTTATTTAAAACCAACAAAGGTTTGCTATGCCGTGCTTTTACATTAGCTCCTTCAAAGATATTTCAAACATATACCTACAGTAGCTCTGGAAAATCCAAACCTAAAAGCATTTAAGTTAAATTTTAGCTGCAAGAGTTCATCTAACAAAAAACACCCGAACTGACAACCTAGCTCACAACTCTTTGCTCCTTCAGAATTTACCAGCTTGAGGGAAAGTGATTTCATAAACAGTTTAACAACTTTTAAACAGTTACCTGTACATCATAGCCATCCCATCCTTTGTTGTAACACTGAACAACCTCAGGGACACGGGAACACCCCGCAGAGCCTCCCGTGCACTGCAGCTGAGGGACCGCAGCTGTCCGCCGGGATGTGGTGTACTGCCCTCTGTGGAGAGTGAGCGCCTGGACCTCCCGCAGCAGAACCTTCCCTGAAACACGCAGCACAAAGAATCACAGAACCCATTAGGCTGGGAAAGACCTCTGCGGTCACCGAGTCCAACCTCAATAAAAGAACCCTACCATGTCAACCAGACCATGGCACTGAGTGCCACGTCCAGTTTTTCCCTAAACACCTCCAGGGACGATGACTCCGTCGCCATCCTGGGCAGCCCATTCCAATATTTGATCACCCTTCCTGTGAAAAAATACTTTCTACTGCTTGTCAGCGCTTGTGCAGGTGCACTCCTCTTGTCTACAAGGGCCTGCTCTCAGGAAAAGGCTGGCGATACAGAGGCCGAAGCGATAAGCCTGCATCTTTACGAGATGAAGCTCTAGGAAGCATCAGACGTACAGAGGGAGACACGGCAGAGATCCCCGGGCTACTCCTGGCAGGCAGAAGCCGCCACGAACCGCACTGCGTGGTCACTGCTGCGACACAAGCCGGTTTAGGGGGAGCCCAAAGCCAAACGCCTTCCTGGCGCGGACCCCGGCGCCTTCTTCCCCCCTGCCGGCCGCCACTAAACCGGCGGCACTGCGCGGTGTCGGGCCGCGAGGAGCCGCCAACGCGCCGGGAGAGGCCGCTGAGGCCGCGCTGAGCCCCCTTCTCCCCGCGGGTCTCACCCGGTCGGTCCCAGCCCAGTGCGGGTGCGGCGGCGGCGCAGAGCAGGAGGAGGAGGCGCAGGGCGAGCCCCGCCATGGCAGCGCCGGGAACCGTCACCCTTTGCCCCGGGGGCGGGGCCCGCGCCGGAACGGGCGGGGCGCGGGGAGAAGCCCCGCCCACAACGTGCCGTGGGACCAATGGGCGGCGAGGGCGCGGCTGCCGCCGCGGGGCCTGCGCGCGCGCCACGTAAGAGCGACCCGGGGCCGGCCCGGGAGGGGCGGGGCATGGCCCTCCCCCGTGCCGGAAGCGGCTTCCGCGCGCCACTTCCGCTTCCNGGAGGGGCCGGGAGCCGCCGCGGGAGCCCCAGTGCCCCCGAGTGCCCACGCTCCGCCGGGCGGCCGGGGCCGCGCTGAGCCCCGCGCTCGTTCGTTCGCGGGCGGCGGTGTCTGTTCCGCACGGCGCGGTGCACCACCCTTCACACTGGTTCGATTTGTTCTCGTTGTAGCGCTGATCAGCCTGTCCTTTGGGGGAGCGGTCGGACTGATGTTCTTGATGCTCGGATGTGCCCTGCCCCAATACAAGTATCGTGCACTCTCGTTCTGTTCTTCCGTTTCTTTGTTACTCCTCTCGTGACTTCAGAGGAGCCCGGCTTCCATAATGGTGGATTGATAAGTGTAGGAGGGGCCTCAGGTTTTTTGGGTGGGGTTATTGGGGTTTTTTTTTTTCTGGTCGGTTGGGCTTTTTTGGCTTTTGCTTCAATAGATTGGGGTGGGGGAAAAGAAAAAGAGACCATGTAGGATTTAATTAATCCTAAAAAGTAATGGCAGCAAAAGTTAAGCTACCAGGCCTGGCTGCAAACTGCGAAAGGATGCATTGCCCTGACTATCTCGACTGGTGTCCTGCTGTGGCTGGCCATCAGACAGCAGCATCTCCCGAGGTGGGCAGCAAGCGTGTGCTATCCAGGGAAGCATTTGCATTTTCTGTGGCAGCCTAAGGGTCGCTGGGCTGTCGGTGGCTACCAGGTGGATCCTTGGCTGTGTCCCACACTTGTAAGGTCGCATCTCGAGTGATTGCAGCTGCTGTCTGTACTTTCCCGACATTGATTCCTATCTCTTGGTTTTCATGAGATACAAAGTACCAGACTAGGTGATCAGATAGTAAGGCCTATGTCTTTGAATCTTTGCAAGTGATGTTGAATTTACAGAAAATATTTTAAATTGACTTATTCACTGTTGAATACATACCAAATATCCTGTCGGTAGACCTGTTACTGGTTGTGAATTGCAGTTTCGACATATATGACTAGAATTCTTAGGCCAGCTTTCTTTCATTATAAAACCAGTGCTAGTGACACAAACCCTTGGGAAGGAGACCTTTATGCAATTGCCCTTCAAACAACGCAGTAAAGTTTTATTGAAATGATGTGCACCTGCATTTGTATGCCTGAGAAATGTAGTCTGGGGTGCTGCAGGGGTGTGTCTTAAGTAGAGCTGACAGGATAAACTTGGAGTTTAGCTGACCTTGTGAGGCTGCATTAGATTTAGGCTTGCTTAGGGAAATCTTGCTTTATGAATATCCTGTTAGTGAGCTCTGCTGCCGTTGAGGTCAGTCGAAGCCACTCACGCACATGGCCTGTTGGATTGATGTCAGCTCATTCCAAAGCAAAGGATTTGCCTTCTCTGGGCTGGTCTGTCTTTCCTAAATGGGGATGCTGGATGGGGAAAATGCCTTGCATTGATTTTAGGAGGAGCAGGAAGTAAATTCAGATAACTAAAACTTTTCTTCTCGTTTCTTTTTCAGCCAGTACTGGCCACTGTTTGTTCTGTTTTTTTACATCCTTTCTCCTATCCCGTACTGCATAGCAAGAAGATTGGTAGATGACACGGATGCTACAAGTAATGCCTGCAAGGAGCTGGCGATATTCCTTACAACAGGCATTGTGGTCTCAGCATTTGGGCTGCCCATAGTGTTTGCAAGAGCAGAACTGGTTAGTAATATTTCAACCTGTGATTGCCTTTTCTTTCCTAGAAAACTTTGTTCTTTGTGTTTGTTTGTTTGTTTATTGAAGGTAAAGCTTTCATGCACTAAATAACTCTTATAGTTACATACTTTTGGAACCAGAAAAAGATTTTTTTTTTTGCAAGAAAAATCAATACAGAAATGGGAGCATGGCAGAACATTGTGATTGCCAGTTGCTTCACGTGATCATGGAATAACGTCTAACAATGCAATGCAGAGAAAATGAGACAGAAAATACTGTGAACTTAACAGGAAAGTAACCAAATATTGAAGTGTAAAGAATGTTTCGAAGACAATTGGTGGAATAGTTGGGCTATAGCAGCATGAATAAACAAACAAAAAAAAAGCATGTTTGTACTCACTGTAAATGATATTGGTGTCATTTTCTTAAACTTCCAAGTTCTCATTACGTATTTCCCAGTATACAGCTTTTCACTAAAGTACTTTAAAAGTTCACTTTGTTTGTAAGAATGTCAGAAAGCACTACTAAGTCAAAAATCATGGAGTGCTTTCATAAATGTCTTTAGGCAGGAATAGCTCAGATGGGCAGTGTGAATGCCTCACATCCTTTGAGTAATCCACTTACTCTCCTGTGAAAACATCCACCTCCTTTTTTGTTACTGGGATATCTGCTGGCATTTTGAAGACCTTAAATACCTGTTTTAAAAAATCTTACAGCATAGCTGGGCTGCAGATGTGTTTGATGCTCTTGTCTGTCCTTACTTTACATACCAAACCAGTTGTGCCTGCTAGTTAATGCTTTGAGTACAGCTAGAAGAAACTTGCAGTGCTACTTGGCTGGCTTTGAATTTGTCAAGTAATTTTGGGTAAACCCAGCCTGCTTGGTGTAACCACAAATAATGATGCCTCTTGCATCATGGACATGTTACTGAACTTTGTAGAGAATGGGACAATAAGACGTTTGTCTTGTTAGTGTTTTTGTCTTGTGAGTGTTCAGCTCCAGATGTGTTTAATTGTCTCTCACTGTTCACAGATTTACTGGGGCGCATGTGCACTCGTTCTTACTGGGAATACAGTCATCTTTGCCACGATCCTAGGATTTTTCTTGGTCTTCGGCAGCAATGACGACTTCAGCTGGCAGCAGTGGTGAAAGGAAGAGAACTATCCACAGGCATCTTGTCATGCAGTGGCCATCCATACAAATGAGAGAATGGGCAATAAAGAGAAGTAGCGTAGCAAGCCTCTTGAGTATTCTAGATGCTCCTTTTGATGTTGTTCGTTCTGAGTGTACTGCTGTTGCTGACAGGGTTTCTACGTTTTTATGAAGTGGAGAGATGATTGATTTCATTTTTAACTATGGTATGTTTTTAGGTGCTCTCTTGGTTTAAAATTGTCATCCTTCTGTCCAATGTTTTATGTGAAGCTTTAAACCAGGAACAACATTTGAACATAGTTTCAAAGATTTAAAGTTGGGGGGTTTTGGTGGGGTTTTACTTTGTTGGGTTTTTTTAATTTTTGTTTTTTAAGTTAAGCATTAATACTATGTTTCAATTTTTATTTTTTTTTTTTAATACCAGGATTAAATTATATACAAGCTGAATGGAGGTAAGAGATTGTCCACCACCATTGCCCATTACCAGACCAATAGATTGTTGCTATATTTTAGCAGAGGCAAGGTGGGTTGGAGAGTACCAGTTGCAGATTTTCTTCTGCCCATACCTCAGACTTGGTGATGAATGTTGATGAGCCTTCGTTTCAGGAGAAGGCTGAGGAGCAGGTAGAGTTATTTGGGAGAAAAGTCCTAAATTTTAACACCATTAGCTCTTTTACCTGCTTTGTTACCGATTCTGTGGATGTGACATTCAAATACTCTGTAAATGTATTGATGCTGACATACAAAACTGAAGTATATTGTAGGAGAAGAGAAAATGATGTTTAAATTCCATTTTTTAAAAAAAAGTATCTTTTGAACTCTTTCTATTTATAAGTATTGTATGGTTTTGAACTTATATGTCAACTTTTTACCACAAAGATGGTAAAATGTTCATTTATGGAACTACTGGTCTGTGTTAATTTGAAGCATATACAAAGCTATTTCCTCCTCCCCCTTTTTAATTTATTTTATACATAGCATATATATACAAAGATATAATAAAACAGCTTTTAAAATGTAGATTAAAACTTTGTGTTAAACTTACCTAAGAATGAGTTTCTCTCCCCCTTTTTTTTTTCTTTTTCCCCCCCCCCCAATGCAGCTGAGGCACGACTTTTTTGGAAGTCACTGGCTGAACTGATTTCACTGACTGTTTTTTAAGTTCTTATGCACTATTGGTTAATAAGGTTTACTGTTATGTCTGTAACTGTAGCTTGTGTTCTGTAAGATTGCACATGTAGCTTCAAGTATTTCAGACAAATTTTCTGCATACCTCTCAATTGTCCAGATTTTTCATTTGAAGAAATCTGCCATTGGACATTCCATCACAACACGGTTGATGAGTACCACTTAACCAGGCTTGCCTGTACCTCGTGCAGTGATGACCTTGACCAAACTTACTTCTAAACTGTATTTTTCAATTCTTTAAAAGCAGGTCTATGAAACTTAACCATGTGTAATTGAAAACTGACAGTTGCTTAGGTTTTGCTCAACAGTATGAAAAGGCACAGAACTGCAGGTCTTGGCTGTAGTATTTGTGTGTGGATGCAAACAAAGTGTAAAGTTTGCATATATATACATATATGTATGTTCATATATGTATATGAAGATATACAGAGTCTGATAGCAATGGGCTGTACTCCGGGAACTGGTACTGGCAGGTGGGGGCAGCTGGGGTGTAGGTACCTCCACACACTACTTTGTTAATGTCCTGTGTGTGGAACAGAGGAACAAGCAGGTGCCAGGGCTCCAGTGCAGAAGCCAGTCCACAGCAGATGTATTTCAAGCATAAGCAAGTGCTTCACCAGGCTGCCTGTGACAGTGGTGTTTGGAGCTGCACGAGGGCTGTAGGATCACGTGTTTCTTTCCCTTTTTCGGCAAGATTTCTGCCCACGCCCTCAGTATAACGGAGGCTTCAGAAAAATCTTCCAAACCAGTGGCTAGAGCTGCAGTCCTCTGCAGCCCTTATGAAGGAGGAATGCCTAGGACTCGTACAAATATGAGTCTGTTACCTGTTACTTTTTCATGGTCAAAAACTGTTTTCTTCATCCCTGAAGCCACATGATGCTACTCTCTGGATCACTGGTTGTGGAGCTGACTGTGTATGTATTGGTGGTGCATTTTTTATTTGTTCATTGCATTGCAGCACTCCCTCCTTGCTTGCACACCAAGTACATGCAGTATTACTCTGATCTATGAGCAGGACACTTGAGAGGTATGATCCTTCCATATAATATGCACTGAGATTGTGTTACCATCCTTCTAGAGGGAAAAACTTTGAGCGATACGAATTTTAAATAGCAATCTTGAATTCTGTATGTTTAATCAAAAATACTCTTAATAAAAAGAGTATTTTGTTTGAAGTATTAATTGTTCGTTTTCCTTTCTTTAATGTGGTTGTTACTCCTGTGGAAGAGATGACACCAGACTGCTCACTAATCCTTCAGAGCGAGTATTTGCAGTTTTTACCTGGGACTGCTTTATAAAGAGAGGCTCCAGTGTCCAAGTTGCACTGAGCTGACTTTCTTTGCCATATCTCACATTGCAGTTTTTCCTTCAGTTTCTGTTTGAAAGCCAAATCCTGATATGTTGGTGGTGTTATACAAAGTGATGGTCACCTTAACCCTCTGACATAATTATAAGTCTACAATTTTTATTTAAAAAAACCCACACCCTTTGTGATATTTGTATTCACGACATTTCTGAAATTTGAAAACTGATGACTGATGCCAGTCTTTTAGCTGCAGAAAGTAATGGGAGTTGGTGGAAAATCCTTTTGGAGTGATCAATCACGCCTTCCCTCTCCACACACACTCACTTTGGTCAAAACATTGGAAGGGGAGTGGAGTTACTTGGCAATAACTAAGGTGCTACGTCTGCAGAGCCTTTTCATGAAAGCAAATTAAATCAGTAGAATCATTGAATATGCTGAGCTGGAAGAGACCCATCAGGACGACTGAGCCCAGCTGCAGTCCCTGTGCAGGACCACCCCCAGAATCACACCATGTGCCTGAGAGCATTGTCCAAGAGCTTCCTGAATTCTGTCAGGCTTGGTGCTGTGACCACTTCCCTGGGGAACTTGTTCCAGTGCCTGACCAGCCTCTGGATTAATAACCTTTTCCTGATATGTAGCCTAGACCTTCCCCGACAGCTCCATTACATTTCCTTGAGTCCTGTCACTTGCCACCAGAGTGAAGAGCTCGGTACTTGCCCCTCCTTTTCCTCTCATGAGGACGCTGAAGACCACAATGTCTCCCTTGTCCCCTCCGGGCTGAACAAACCAAGTGGCGTCCAACGCTCTTCACAGGGCTTCCTCTCAAGGCTCTTCACGTTCTTTGGACACTCTAACAGCTCAATGTCATTTCTATATTGTGGCACCCAGAACTGCCCCCAGCACTGGAGGTGAGGCCTCCTGGCTGCCAGGGCACCCTGACTGACTCACGTTCAACTTGCCATGGACCAGCACCCCCAGCTCCCTTTCTGCAGCGCCGCTCTCCAGCCTCTCGTTCCCAGTCTGTACACACCACCGGGGCTGCCCAGGTGCAGAACCCGGCCGCTGTTACCCCCCATTCCCGCAGCAGTGGGAAGCTGTGGGCACTGAGACGCTCCCAGCGCCCGGCCCGGCCCGGCTCCGGCCGGGGGCGGGGCTAACGGCCCGGGACGGGGCTGAGGGGGCGGGCCCCGCTCGCCGCTTCCGCTTCCGGCGCGGCACCGCCCCCGCGACGTGTGTCTGTCCTGGTGCCAAGATGGCGGCGGCCGCGGGGGCGGCGGCGGCGGCGGGGCTGTGGAGCGAGGTGAACCGCTGCGGCCAGAACGGCGACTTCGCCCGCGCACTCAAGTCTGTCAATAAGAGTGAGTGCGGCGACGGTGCCGGCCCCCGCCCCGCGGGTCTGGGGTCTCTGCCCGGGCGCCTTGGCCTTGTGGAGGGGCGCTGCGGTGTGGCGGGGAGTGGGTGGTGTCCGTCCGTGTTTCGTGACGGAAGCAGGGCTGCGGGCAAAGGCCCCGGGGATCTTGCTGTGTTGGGGTAGAGGGAAGGGGGACAGCCGGGGCCCAGGCTCCGCTGCTGTACCACCACCATCGGGTGCTGGTGTTGCATCACGCATCCCTTGCTTGGGTCAAACCTTCAGAGTTACTTGTGGGTTTTCCTTCCGTTTTGATCATGGGAGGAAGAAGGGCTTTTCCTCCGGGAGCTGGAGGAGTGCTGGTGTGCATATGGACTAACTGACTCGGGAGCAGTAACTTGCTCGAAACGGAGAGTTCACGTTGAGATGTGTTGTTTTGGTGGCTTGGCATCCAAAACGGGATTGCAGTATAAGGCACGTTGTGGTTAAAAGTTCTGTCTTTGCTCTGGTAGGCAGTAGGGATTCATCTCCTATCCTGGAAAAGCTGGCATCCATGAAAAAACTCAAATAGTAAAACCCTTGCCTCTCTTCTAGTTCTGCCTCACTGTCATCCACTGGCAGAAAGTTTTAGTGTGTAAAGTGACTCCCTGACAAGAGCCACACTGTTTTTCTGTACCAGCTGTTTTCCTTCCTGAGTGTCCTTTACGTGGCACTGGGGCCTTGGCCCTGTGTTCTCTGCCTGGAGGTGAAATGTCGAGGAAAGGTTTGCCCAGTTGTGTACACCCCCTTTTGTGCAGCTCTCTTGGAGACATGTTAGCACAGTGCATGCTTCCGGTAAGTTCAGGATTTATGCTGGATTCTTTTATCCTGCTGGGGTTTGTTTCATGAGCTGAGCTAAAGCAAGCCATGCTAGGGTACTTTACGTTGATGTGACCACTCTCTAGGATGGGTTTTTGCAGCTCTAATAGTATGAGTCTCTTTCAAAGCCTGAGTGTTTGAGTTGGATCATTATGTTGAAACTGGTTTCTCCTCCAGTACTGCAGATCAACAAAGATGATGTGACTGCACTTCAGTGTAAAGTAGTGTGTCTTATCCAGAATGGAAACTTCAAGGAAGCCCTTGGTGTAATCAATACCCACACTAAAGTGTTAACCAGGTGAGTTGTGTCTTGCTGTGCTCTACAAAATATGAAACTCCTGAGTCCTTGAGAAGCAGCTGCAGCTTCAGTGGAAGGGACTAATAAAGCATCAAAATAAAGACCAAGATATGCACAGAGACGTTGGGGTTGGTCTTCTCAGTGACACCCTTATTTATGGAAAGGGGTGAGACAGGGTCTGGTTGAGTTTGAGGCAGTCTAACATCTTGCTGTCGCTGGTGAAGGCATTATCCCTAACCAAGTTTTCAGCCGTTTTCATGTGCTGATTCTGCTTGTAGATGTGGCTGGGTAGCATGGCTGGTACAAGGGAAGGGGACAGATCTCTCTGAGAGGGAAGTGAGAAGGGAGAAGCCTTTGTTGGTGGCAGCGAGCTGTGGGCTTTGCTTGGCTGTCTCACCGTACAGCTCCTTGGGGTCCTGTGCTTTGCCAGCCTGAAGGAACTGCCTCAGCATTTGGGGTGATGCAAGCCCTGTATGCATCCTCTCAAAACCAGGACCTTGGAGACAAATTGTGTTTGAGAACAAGTCAAGCTTCCCATTTGTGTCCTTAAGATTCTAATTTTGTTCCTCACAAACATGCTTTTTGTGCAATGACAAGGATGAAAAATGCTGCCCAGAAACTGGCTGGCAGCAAAAGTTTTGTATTTCAGATACTGTTCTTATTAAGGAGCTTCCCAAAAAGATGTGTTGAAGTTATCAGTGTGATGAAACATACCTTAGGTTTTGTTCACATCTGAATAACATGTAATTACCCTATTCACCAATTCCTTCTTTCCCGGAACAAAAGGGATTTAATTCAAGTATTTTAGCTTATTATTTTATTTTTTGGTAAGGAGGAGGAATATATTTTTTTGTATTCAGCTATTTTCAGATTTCTTCCTATAACTTCTTTCGGCTCATTCTACTGTTTCTGTCCTGCAGAGCAAGGAAAGTGGTGGTTCTTGGTCTGTCTTGGAGTTTTCCTATCCTGCACTGAGGCTGCTTTGCTGTAATTCTAAATGCCATTAATTTTCAAACTTCCTTAATACTCGGTTGGATCGAGATAATTTTAAATAGGCAAAGTAAAGCTGATAATAAGTGGTCCCAGGCATGAACTAAAGGAATTGGTGATTAATTTTCCTTTGGCTTAAGTGGTAACTCAGGGGGTAGGTGGAACATAGCATTAAAGGCTCTGCTTCTTTGAGAATGCTTCCCTGCTGGTGTGAGCTTGCTTTGAAGCCAGTTTTCTGTTGGCAGAAGCAAACCCTTTTGCTGCAGTTCTGCTGTGATGATATTTTTAAATAGGTTAATGTTACCTTTGTCTTGGTACCGGCCTGTAAGCAGGACTGTGTTTTATACCTTTTCCTCTCTCTCTCTCTGTAGGTCGATTGTCTTCAAAAGTTCGCTGTAACAATATTTCTTTGCAATGTAATGCCTTCTGCATAATGAAGTTTGCTATTGTTTTACCTTTTAAGCATTTGATTAGCATAATCAGTAGGTGGTCTGGAGCAGAGAGGATTTGGAATACAATGTGTGTGGAAATGCCATTAAAAAGGAACCTTTTTTTTTGGCTGAAGTTTTGATATGCTTTCTCTGTTGAACACCAAGTAGATAAAAGATACTTTCAGTGCTCAACACATACATAATTCAGTAATCTGGGATCAAGTGTTTGGATTTTCTGTTATGTAGCAGTCTGTGACTCATTAGGGCTGGTTATATGTGAGTCAGTGCTGTTGAATGGAAACTCTAGTGCATGCTATCAGCCTTTGTCTTGTCCTTGCAGTGACGTTATTGCCTTTGAGAAGGCCTACTGTGAGTACAGGTTGAACCGTATTGAAAGTGCTCTCAAGACCATTCAGAGTGCCAGTCAGCAGACAGACAAACTGAAGGAGCTTTACGGTCAAGTGGTAATTACAAGTTTTTCTTCCTGGTGGGAGTTTCATATGCTGGATGCCTTGTCCCTCCTCTTATGGGGGGCAAGTATGGGGACAGAATTTCTTTCTCTGGCGTGAAGGTAAGGGCAGGTATGGTTCCAACTGCTCAAACTTCTGTGGAGCTTCAGTTGCCTGTTTCTGGCAGCAGAGTCATCATCTTATTCCTGCAGAACCAAAGCAGTACATTTGTGACTTCCGCTCCCTTCCTGGGTCTGGCCTGGTATTAGCCATCTGGTTGAGGAAGGAGGAGATCTGATGGGATTTGTTTGTGGTTCAGCCATCTCTTTGCATTAGATACCTGTTCAGGAATGGTTTGTGGGACCTGATGTCTCAGGCATTAAAAGTAGTGCAGAAAACAAGTTATGCTTTTTCCTCTCATTTTTTCCTGGTTGATCAGAACAGTTTTGTGAAGAATTGGCTTTCTTCTCTCAGCTGCATGAAAGACCATTCATTTAATTTCTTTCTTAGAGAGGCGATCTAATTTGGAAGAAGGCTGTTTGAGGACAAAACTGAGTAAACTGCTGCTTTTAAAGAAGCTGTTTTAGGAGTAAGAGCTGTGTCATTTTTGTGCAGGTATCTGGTGTCATTGCTTGAGTGCTTGAAAGTGTAGTCTATATAGTTTGCCCTTAAAGGTAGACGCAATTGTTAGTAATCTTCAGCTTAAAACATGTGATGCTCTGCTGCTCCCAGTCCATGGGGAGGGAGGAAGGAGGCTGTAGTCACCAGCATGCACCGAGAAATACTGCTCTGAGGGCTAATCCCTTTCCTTTATCAGTTGTACAGACTGGAGCGTTATGACGATTGTCTGGCTGCGTACAGGGATCTCATCCGCAACTCCCAGGATGAGTATGAGGAGGAGAGAAAAACCAACCTCTCTGCTGTTGTGGCAGCACAAAGCACGTGGGAGAAGGTGGTGCCCGTAAGTGAGTATGTGTGTCTATGGGCGTAAGAGTGAGAGCCAAGGAGTAAAGGATACAAATTGTATTGGAATTGTAGGACAGAAATGTGTTCCTGTCTCATAAAGATTTCTGAGTGTGTTGAAGATCACGAAGTGGTTTTCCCTCTATGGAGGAATAAATGCTGTTATTGTTCATGAATTATACTTCATCTTTGATCTCTAGAGAGCTTGTACTGTTCGATGTCACAGCAGAGCAGGAAGCAGATCTTTCTTAACCTGCATTAGCAGAACACCTCTGGTGACTAGCACTTTTCTCTCTCATTACCCTCTTGCCCACGGTTAAAGCTAGTTGCTCTGATCACTCAGCCATGCTTGGGCATATTTTTGGTAACGAACACTGCAGATTGTAATGTTTACATTTGTTTAGAAATCCTTGTCCTTGAAGGTCTGCACAGCATGCTCAGCTTTCTCTTCAGCGCTGTGCATCCACTTTCTAATCCTCTAGAGCAGCAATTCTTACTTGCCCTCTTGCACCAGCCTAAGTAGTCCCCAAGTTCAGGCTGGAGTTTCCTTGCTGCCTTGTCTGTTGCCTCTGAGTTTGTGCAGTGTGAGGAAAGATCCTTTGTGCTGCAACTTACTTGCCAGGTGTGTGCCCTGTTAAATTTGCTTCTTAAATTTATTTTTCAAGGAGTAGTTTGATTGTACAGGAAAACTCTGGTTTGTCTCTGTTTCCTGTCAAATCTTTACAGATCAGTTGGTGTTTATACAATATTATATTTGTTTTTCATGCTAGGAGGATTTAGGCCTTCGAGAAGCTACCTACGAGCTGTGTTATAACAGTGCATGTGCATTGATTGGGCAAGGAAAGCTGAATGAAGCGATGAAAAAACTACAAAAAGCAGAAGGTAAAAGCCTGATGAGGTGAGA
The DNA here is from genome assembly GCA_013400675.1 of Oxylabes madagascariensis. Classification (NCBI taxonomy): domain Eukaryota; kingdom Metazoa; phylum Chordata; class Aves; order Passeriformes; family Timaliidae; genus Oxylabes; species Oxylabes madagascariensis. The sequence goes on along the minus strand of VYZR01013141.1, from coordinate 14,668 downwards.
GGGAAGCTTTGTGTGGTAGAAGTGGTTATTTGCTCTCTGTACACACAAATCAGAGGAAAAAGGGTTTTGAGAATTTAAAAACTGACCAGCAGCAGGATTTGTTGTGAAGCTGGTGTTTTTGGAGAAATGTTCCTCTGCAACCCTTTTCCAGAGCCATGTAGCATGTACCATCTCCTGGCTTTCCTACAGCCCCCTGATTTGTATTCAATAACTTAGTGCATTTTTTGCAGGAAGTAGATGTGAGTGTAATCTCATAAACATGAGATGTCTCATCTATTCTAACTCCTGATTTTGTTAGTATGAGTATGTACTTAAAATTATGCTATAGAAGTTCAAAATACTTCATGGTATGAATTAGTAGAAGCCAGTAAATGAGCTTTTTAGCAAAGAGGATTTTTTTTCTATGGGGTAAAATGGGGATTTTGTGTGTTTAAAATAAAATCTGGGGAGAGAACTAGGAAGGACTAGTTTCTGTCTGATCTAATTGCTCTTGCAGATAAATAGGTCAGTTCTGTCCCAGTTTTGATGAAGAGTAACAATCGTCCCATACAACTGATAAGCATGTGCAATTTGAGCCTATGTCCTTTGATAGTAGTCCTTTGGAGAGCAAACAAGTGATGTTCTGGTGAAGGATGAGAAAGTGAAGAAGTGACTATTATGGGTACTGAAAACTAACTATTGCTGCCCCATAAAGGGTGATGTAAGCTGAATATCACAAGCTTGCAGCGCTTAACTCACAAGACCAGGGAGCAGTTGCTGCTGAGTGATCCCTGTCGTAAAAATCAGGAACTAGGTCTAAGGAAGTTTGCTCAGGAGAGAAAATGAGTGTCTGGAAGGGACAGTATCTTCTGTGCCTTTGATAGTTCTTCTGCATCATGTAGTCTGCTCTCTCATGTTCAGTCCCATCCATCATCAGACTGGTAGTCTGCTGTGCCCTTGTAGTGCTGCAGAAGTTTCAGGGATACATGAAAAAGTTCTATGTTCCCCTATGCTTCTTGCCTGGTTTTTTCCCCCTAAAGCCTTCTAAATTGTGTTTTTCACTTTGTTTTTCCTTGTAGAGCTGTGCCGCCAGTCGCTGTCTGAAGACTCTGTAAGTTCCTGATGTTGTTCTGGAGAGTGTTTGCTTTGCTGCAGCGGGAGCAAGGGTGCAGTCACAAACTGCAGAGAGCCAGAGGAGAGCCGGGGCTGCTCTGCTGGTACCAGCTTGTGAGGCTGGGGCAGCCATCGTGGCTGTTGCAGGAGGGCAGCTGACACTGCAGGCGTTTGCTGCTGTGCTCCTTGTATAGTTGCCAGTTCTGATGCAGGTAGAAGGGTATAGCTTGTCTGAAACCTCCCTGTGACCTACCCCTGGTAGGGATGAACATGCTGAGTGAGCGGTGATGAACAAGGAATTTGTAACCAATCACTGCAGAGGGGCAAATTGAATGTACAAGTTAAGGTAATCTTCAGATTCTCACTGGGGTAGATCAAGCTTTTTTTTCTCTCAGTTTAACTCAGATATGCTTCTATTTGTGCTCTGGCTACAATCTTCACCTGTGGTAGCTGGGGTGCTTTGCTGCTAATACTGCCCAGGAATGCTCACAGACATTTGCCAGCAGAATGCTGAAGCCAGGGGAAGAGAGGTGAGAAGGCAGCTTTTTACTTTTTGCTTTGATTTTTCTTCAGGATGTGACAGAGGAAGACATTGAGGCTGAACTGGCTATTATTCATGGTCAGATGGCTTATATCATGCAACTGCAGGGCCGTACAGAGGATGCTCTACAGCTCTACAATCAAATAATCAAGTTGAAGTAAGAGGTTTTTTTAAAATGCTCAGCTTTCCATCTGTGAGAGACTGCTGTTCAGTAACAGTATGCTTTCTGCTTTTCTTATCTGCAGGCCAACAGATGTAGGACTCCTTGCTGTCATTGCAAATAATATCATCACAATTAACAAGGTATAGAATTACCTTGCAGCTTTTATTGTGGTTACTCAGTTTGCTTCTCTGCTTCTGAGGAGAGAAGGGAGATAATCAGTAAAGATGTTTTCTTAAACATTAGTTAAATTGCAGACTCAGGGACCTGTTCTTCTTCAAGGAATGTAGTGAAGTCTTCTCACAATGTGCAATTTCCCCAGGACCAAAATGTCTTTGATTCAAAGAAAAAGGTGAAGCTGACCAATGCAGAAGGTGTTGAGCATAAACTCTCCAAGAAGCAGCTCCAGGCAATTGAATTCAACAAAGCTTTGCTTGCAATGTACACTAACCAGGTAGGGGAAACTGATCTGCAGTAAGTAGCTACGGATTAAATCCACAGCAGTTGGACTGGGCAAAAATGGAGATGCAGCTGTTCTATGTCAGAAGATATGACCACTCCGTTTAGGCACATAAATGAGCAGAAAAACAAAGTCATCCCTAAAAGCACAGCTGTCTGTTTAGTGACTTGGGTATTGCTGTAGGGAGGATGGTGTGGAGATAACTAGAAGACAAAAGGGATGTGGGGGTTCTTAGATGTATCTGAAGTGCCACTAAGAGAACTTCCTGGTTCTGTGTACTCATTTCAGAGGAGTCATCACTACTAACTCTTCTTAGATACTGTTGATTTCTTAGCCCTGTGTGAGGTGCTTGCAGAGGTTGACAAGTGTGTTCTCTCTTTCCACTCCAGGCAGATCAGTGCCGCAAGCTGTCAGCAAGCCTGCAGTCCCAGAGCCCTGAGCACCTGCTCCCTGTGCTTATCCAGGCAGCCCAGCTGTGTCGTGAGAAGCAGCATGCAAAGGCTGTAGGGCTTCTGCAGGTAACTTAAAGAGAAAGTTGGCCAAGTGCCATTTAAACCTGTGCTTTGTGTTCTCCTGTGCTGTTTTCCTTTAGTTTATTGAGTTTGGTTTAAATTTCCAGGGTTATCTGACCCCTTGTTTTGGTTTGGTTTAATGCTGCTGGAAAGCCTTCACACCCAATTGAACAATTCTGCTTTTAAAGGGAAATAGTTCCCTTACACCTCTGATTTTTATGCTTAGGGAGCTGTGGTAGACTTCTAGGGTAAGCAGTAGGCTTTGCTGCTCAGCTTACAAGCAGTTTGCAACACCCTTCTTTGGAGGGAGTGAGTGGCCTGGGACAGAAATCTGAAAGGGCACACTTGGGGTCCTTCTCTGCTGTGTGCTGAAGCCTGCCTGTGCTGAAAATCTTCCTTTGGCTGTTGCCAGCTTGCTGTGACTGAGCGTGACATATGATTCACCAAAGCAGCAGCCTGGTGCCCACATGCAAGTTGAATTGTTGTTTCTTCTGATTCTCAGGACTTTGCAGACCAGCACCCTGCCAATGCAGCTGAGATCAAGCTGACGATGGCCCAACTAAAAATTGCTCAAGGTATCTAGTGTCCTCCTTTGTTGGGAAGCGTCTGCACATGATAATGGTACAGGGGGTGAGAAAACCAGACTTCAGGGCAATCTTTGCTGCAGTCACTGTTGTGACAGGGGTGCAGAGCAGAGATACCTTCAGTCAGGTGATACATATATTTAGCTATGACAGGATAATGCTGATAGCTTAATGTCTGGATACACAGACTCCACAGATTGCTGGCAGAAATGCCCACAGTCTCTGTGAATAATAGGGCTGAATCTCTTCTGGGGCACGATAATTTTGGGAGCAGTGTGAGGCTCCATAATGGTACCATTCCTGTGTGCAGTCAGGCAGCACAGACTTGAGCCTGAAGAGAGCTCCCTGGTAGCCAAAGCTTGCTCCTGAATCCTTGCAGGATGTGGCAAGAGCAGAAAGGTCCATTGTGTGGAGGCCTATCCTTAATTCCTGGAATGGGGGAGATGATGTGAGAAGGGGAATTGTTCTGTCCTCGTTGTTTACTTTTGGCTCGAAGTTCACTGGTGGGATCAGGTGTTGTGATGCCATTCAGAGTGTGTTCTTCTTTGTCTCTCTTCTAGGCAGTGTCACCAAAGCCTGCATGATCCTGAGGAGCATAGAAGAACTGCAGCACAAGCCTGGTATGGTAAGCAAAACTCCATCTAAACTGTGTAAGGTTTTCTCCTTGTGGGAGAGCTTTGCGCTGCCTGCTCCTTTTTGCCTCGTCCCCATGGTTTCCACTTGACTTGAGTGTCTGCAGGGATTCTGAGCCCATCTTACTTGTCTTGGACAAAGGTGGTATTATAATTTGCTTCAGGTAGCCTGAACACAGCCACAGAAGTACTCTGTCTATCAAAGGGATGCTCTCTGCCTATATGTTCCCACTCCCTGGTAATCTCTCAGTCCTGTATATTGCCTGGATTTACTTGCATAACATGACTGGAGCAACTACTGGTTGCTGGTATGTACTGTTGGGACATTTTAGAAGCAGCTTTAGGACAGCAGGCCTTAGGGGGATAGTGCTGTGTTCCATCCCTGCAGCATCACCCTGGTCTGCATGCTTATTCACCTGGTATTCAGAAAAGCTTGATGGCTTTGTGAATGCTCACATGTTCAGCATAAGCATCTTGAACAGGGGCTGGTAGTTGTGGATCCGTTCCAAGTGTGAATGATCAAAATAATTTATAGGGGCAGTTAACAATAACAGCTCCTGGGGCACCTCTGCTTGTGACTGGGATGTCGACAAATGGATGGTATCCTTACAACCTCTTCAGTGCTGATTTCTTTTTTCATAGCTCTTGGAATAGAGAATGGGGGATGAAAAAGGTTTTCTAATGAAAGTGAGTCCTGTGATAAGCAAATAAAGTGCCAAGACAGGAAAGCTCCTTCTGTGAATGCAATCTTAGGCTTGTGCCGTAGGAAAAAGGTGATGGGGATGTTCCTTTGGGAGTGACTTGGGTAGGAAGATCTGGCCTGGATATTCTGCCTGTTACCACAGCTGTTTTTTAGGAACAGAGCAGAAAGCTCACACTGACTCTACTTTTGGGAAATCTCATCATTTAACTGCTGAGACTCTGGCTATAGACAATTTGCTGAAGATCTGCTGTATATTGCTCTTGAATGTTTGCAGGTGTCTGCATTGGTGACGATGTACAGTCACGAAGAGGATATTGACAGTGCAATTGAAGTCTTCACACAGGCTATCCAGTGGTATCAGCAATACCAGGCAAGTCAGACCAGAGGAGCTAATGTGCAAGAATCCTGGATTTTCTAGCTAGTCCAATTCAGCTTTTCCTGTTGATGCGTAGCCCCAGCAGTTATCCAGTTGGGGGTTTGGAGACACATAAGCTCCTGTTTAGTGAGCATTTATCAATAATATATTATTTTAGATGTGTTACAAATAGAGAGCAGCAGCTCCTGTCAGATTAAGAGAGTGGCATCAATGGAAGCCTAAATGCAGCGATCAGGACTTCTTCCTGATGGGCAAACATGGTGGAGCAGCAAGCTGCCTTGTCCCATGCAGGTCTGCCTCACTACCCAGAGTGCAAAGGTGATCCACTTTCTGCGTGACAGGATGTTAACTCAGTTCTCCTTGGCCAAGCCTCAGGGGCATTAAAGCCAGCTAGAGCTGGGCTCCATGCTGTGATTATAAGGAACTAATCATGGCTGCTGTCTTTCAGCCAAAGTCCATGCTGTGATAGTAAGGAACTAATCATGGCTGCTGTCTTTCAGCCAAAGTCCATGCTGTGATAGTAAGGAACTAATCATGGCTGCTGTGTCTTTCAGCCAAAGTCTCCTGTCCATTTGTCACTGATAAGGGAAGCTGCCAACTTCAAACTAAAGCATGGCAGGAAGAAAGAAGCAATCAGCGACTTGGAGGAGCTCTGGAAGTGAGTTGGGTGGTTACTGAGCAGCAGGGCTCCACCCAGAGTCCTCTGCAAGCTGTCTGGTGGCAGGCAGTGTCTGATAATTTTGATTGACTATTAGCTGTCCTTTAGAGTTGCTTTTGCACAGGGGCTTGAATGCAAGGCTGTATTTTGGAAGAAGGGGAGATAATTCATTTGATCTATAGTTGATGTTCACTTGAAAACCTGGTAGACTTGTCCCAGAAGCCTCTTGTGTGCAGTGAACATTGCTTTGGGGACTGGAATGCAGTTTTTTCTAGTGCTACATAAACATGTATGTCTAGGTTTTAGTTTCTGTTGTGCGCTTAATGGGATCTTTTATTGGGGGGAGTGTTAACTTGCCTTTGCTACTGGGTTTTTCCTCTTCTGTTGCCTGCTTCATGATACTGTGAAGTTGTCTGCACCTCCCTTTATCCACACCAGTGATGTTGAGTGGTATGCTCTGGAGGAGACGACATACTAACATGCCTGTCCCCACAGATTGGAACTGTGCTGCAGCAGCAAGCACTGTGTGATGTTACCAGTCTTAGGGATGAGTAACATTGGCAACTTGGTCCTTTTCTGTTTTGTTTTGTTTTTTTTTTTGCTCTCCAAAGGCAAAACCCAAAAGATGTGCATACTCTGGCACAGCTCATCTCTGCCTATTCCCTGGTTGACCCTGAGAAAGCTAAAGTGTATCCTTTCAATGGTGGTGAAAGAGGTGTGTAGGTATTGCTTCCTTGGATTTTTAGCTGTGTGGGACTTCAGACCCACTCTTACCTGAAGAAAGGCAAGGAACCTCTCTGGAGCAGCGACATATCCAGGTCAAGTTTTCTGGAGCTACATTATGTCTCTAATTGGCTTCATTACTGTGATATCTCAGAACCCTTTTATCTTTGGCCTCCTTCTCTTTGAGAATTAATAAGACAAGGTGGAACCAAAAATAAGAGCACCTCCATCTTTTCTGTCAGAATCTTAAACCTCTGGTAGTAATGCAGGATGGATATAATATGGCTAAGCTCTTGCTTACCCAAAATCTTGTTCAGATACTGCTTTTGTCACCTGAGCCGCTTTCACAGGAAGTTGTTCCCTGTGTACCCTGTATTAAAGAGGGAAAAATAAGGCAGAAGGTGATTAAGCAGCTCATCCCAACTTGTGTAAGAAGCTAGTGAGAGAGATGGAAATAACACCATAGGCCTGCCTGGTATCTGCATTGCTAACAGACAGAATTTATTCAAGCCGAGGTTGCCTTTTGCTGTCTGGAAGAACATGGGTGTTTATGCTTGCTGGTTTGCATCCCTGAACTCCTCCCTTGCAGTCTTAGCAAACACTTGCCTTCCTCAGACACCATGTCACTGAAAGTAGATGTTGATGCGCTGGAGAACTCCCATGGAGCAACCTATGTTCGGAAGAAAGCTGGGAAGCTCACTGGAGACAACCAGCAGAAGGAGCAAGGGTAAAGCAGGCTGCTGTATTTTTTATTTTCTTCTATTGCTGTAGCTCTGGTGCATCCTTGAGGTGGTTCAAGAACCACACCTGGTGTGGCATTGCTGTAGAAGGCAGGCTGGTTGGAAAGGGTGCCTGTGGATTAACCACAAGGAGCTTTATGTAGCAGCAGACCAAGTTCTTAGAGAGATGGGAATGGTTTAGCTTCTTCCAGAGCTAGTTTTAAGTTGACTTGTCTGCTCTGTCTCTGCTATGACACAGTGTCTTGCTTTCCTTCCAGACAAGGGGAAGTGAAGAAAAAGAAGAAAAAAAAGAAGGGTAAGTTGTATTTCCTAGCTGTTGACACAGGACAGCTCCAAAGAGCTCTCCGAATTCTTTCTTCAAATAGCCACCCTCCAGGTCCCTAGGAGCTAGAGCCCTTTGCTAAGACTGGGTTTCTGGCAACCTGGATCTTCACGATGGCTTGTTTGGTTGGGGCATTTTTCCTCAGAAATGAGAGCAAGACCCTGATAGGATGATGTAGTTGCTGGTCTCTTTGCGCTGCCTGGCTGCTGACATCCCATGCATGTCCCTTGGTGATGCCTCTATTGTGTTGACCCCAATCTCATTTGCTGGCACTGGATGTTCTACAGGAAAGCTGCCGAAGAACTACGACCCCAAGGTGACTCCCGACCCTGAGCGGTGGCTTCCAATGCGAGAGCGGTCCTACTACCGCGGACGGAAGAAGGGCAAGAAGAAGGATCAGGTTGGCAAGGGGACTCAGGGTTCAACCACAACTGGCTCCTCTGAACTGTAAGTACCCGTTTTGCAAGGATTGATGCTGGGAGGGAGGGCTGTTTGTGCTGCTCTGCTGCAGCTCTGCCACTGACTGCGGGTAGCACAAGTGGCATTGTACTTTGCTGCTTGAACCTGCTACCAGCTGCTCTCCCTGGAGATCCCTGTAGGTTCCTGAAACCCAGTGTGATAGGATAGGCATGCTTGAAGATGCCAAGGTGCAAATAAAATTCTCATAGTCTTAATGCGCTTTTCCGTTGGCAATGAGATTAATTTTGCATGCTTTCTCTTGAGCAATATGCTTTCAAATCTTTTGGCAGCTGCAGAACCATTAGCCATGATTTGAGAAAACGCTGGACTTCCTTCTAAGCTGACACTGATTATTTGAGCTGGAAGCAAGAATTACCATTATGTATGAAGCCTGACAGCTAGATGTGTCTTACTTAGCATCTGAGAGGAAGGATGCTGGGTTTGCACTGCCTAGGAGTGGGACCTGAAAGGCTTCTTGTGTGTTGCATGAGCTGTCACATGTCTGTTCAAAAGTTAGCCTTTTTTTCATTGTCAGGGACTTACACCATCTAGTGAACATCAGTTAAAAGGTTGTTGCTGCCCTTTGAGACATGTTCCCATCTTCCACCAGTTCCTTCTGTATGTTGAAGCCTATTTAAGATCTCCTTGCATGAGTGCCCTCCCCTACATAATGCTTGCTACCTAATGGGGCAGCTGCTGCTTTTCACTGTCAGCTCCCTGCATTAGTACCACATCTTGCAGGTGGTTGTGAACCCACACAGTGTCTTTTTGTCTTGTCTTCCTGCAGGGATGCCAGCAGAACTGCCAGCAGCCCACCTACCTCCCCTCGGCCAGGCAGCGGGGCAGCTGTATCGGCTACAAGTAACGTCATCCCTCCCAGGCACCAAAAACCCGCAGGTGCTCCAGCCACCAAGAAGAAACAGCAGCAGAAAAAGAAGAAAGGGGCTAAAGGAGGGTGGTAAAAAGCAGGATGTGTAACCTCCCTTCAATACGTGATGCTGGTTTTAGAATAAAGGTCAAAAGCAAGTGCTGGTGAAAGACTCTTGGCATCTGGATTGCTGTCCTGCCAGTCAGTGGTCTGGGGGGAGATGGGCTGGTATAGATGCCATGATGTGTCTGCTCACCAAGTTCCCTTCCTCACATTTGCCACCGCCACTGTGACTTGGGTTTTTGCCATCAAAGTCAAAGATAGCCCGTACGAAAAAATCTGTTTTCCATGTTTAAATGTTGCCAGACATTTAAGAGATACAGGATAATCAAGAATTTCTTGAAATGTAGTTTCATGCTCCTCTTGCATATGTCAGTTCAGGCCTTTAGCAGATTTATCTATGCGTGATGCAAGCACTGTCTTTTATGTCAGTCATTGACCACCAAAGATGGAAGGCACAAAGCATCTTAGAAAACAACATCTGAGCTTTCTAATACAGGATAAGATAAGCTGAAGGGGGATAACAAGACTCTTGGGAGAAAGCATGGTGAAGAGTACGGCAGCAGATTCAGTGTCCCATTTTCTGCAAGCCAGCTGCCTTATTTTAAAGGGCTTGGTAAAACAAAGGGGAGCGGAATGTGTGTGGTTGTCTCAAGTTTGCTTCCTCCCCCTTTGGCCTTGACCCTACAAGTCTTGGTGCTAGGTTTATGAAAATAGAAGAGTGGTACAGCAGCAGGTCAGCTTAGGCTCAGTGACTGGAGAGGGACCCAGAACAAAAGAAATGCCCAAGAAATTATACCTTTGAGACTGTAAGTGCCCACCCTGCATGCACCTTGCACATGCCTCTTGGCCCAATGGTTATTTTTGGTCTGGATCTTTAACACCTTACTGAGGTGTTTCTCTGTGTCCATGCAGGAAGGTTGTTAATGGTTCTTGTGAAGTTGCAGCTTTGCTGATGGTTGTCTCCTTACCGTCTGGTGCACCTGCTCACTGGCAGAAAATAAAAAAGTCGAAGAGTTACGATAAACACATTTATCAACAATGAAAACAACAGTGTGTTATCAATATTCTTCCTGTACTAAAGACAAAACACAGCAATAATCAGCTACTAGGAAAATTACTAAGAAAACTGATTTCAGCTGCGGAGGTGTAAGTTCATGGTTTGCAGCCTGAGGCTTCAGCAAAGCTAGCTACTCATCCTGAGCAAGTGAAACTAAGCCAACAGCATACTAAATCATACAGAATTATAACTGTGTATCTCATTCTGCTGGAAACTTATTCATGCTAAACTACTATCTCTCAACACGGCTTGAAACTTCTGGTTTGATCAGAATGTAGCCAAAACATTTTTTCCAGACCCAAGACTGTCAGTGGGTAGAAACGGCACCTTGGAGAGGATTGTCAGATGTCAGCCCAAAAGGCAAAGGCTTCTGTCTCAGAGCTTAAAGCAAAGGCCTTAAAAGGCAGGGACCAAGGAACATGTGGCTTAAGAAAAAAAATAAGGGACATGTGGCTCACTGTGGCTTAAGAAAAAACTCCAGAGTCTCCAGGGAGTAAAAATCTACTATGCAGAATCCATTTTTTTTTACCTTGCCTTAACCTGTACAGTGAGAGTATCTGAGAAGGGGGTGTGTTGTCTGAGAGAGACAAAGGAACAGAGTATAGAGAAAGAAAACAACTGTATGAATGGCTGGCAGGCACCTGCTGCCAACTGAGTGCTGAACCAGGAGTGTTGTTTTAAATTACTTCCCCGGGCGCTGTGCCTCCGCTTAAGCAGCAGCTGGTGACTACAGGAGAGAGAGCACTGTCCTGCAGCGATCCCATGTTTGGAAGGGAGATACTGGAGGAGAACGCAGCTCCGTTCTTCAGGTGTCTTCTCTGGTCAAACAAACCTAGCACAAGCTCCGGCCTGATGGAAAGGCTGACTCGGGACACTGCTGGAGCCCTGGCCCGGGTACCTGGACAGCGTCCTGACTGCTGCGCCGGAGCTGGGCGCGCAGGCAGAGGCAAGCCGGGAACAACTCTCGCAGGGGTGGGAGCCGGGGGGCAGCGGCAGCAGGCGTGCGGAAACCGTGGCCTCCCTGCACCGGCGAGAAGCCGCCCGTGGCAGGGCTCGCTCTGTGTTTCATTGCCGCCCGTGGCAGGGTCGCTCTGTGTTTCACTGCCGCCCGTGGCAGGCTCGCTCTGTGTTTCAGTGCCGCTCGCGTGTTCCGGCCCGGCCCCGGGAGCCCGGCCGGCGGCGGGGGCTGCGGGGGCGCTCTCCGTGCGCGGCGCGGGCCCGCGGCCGGCTGATGTCCCAGGGATCCCCCAGCGCTGCGCTTCTGCCGCAGGAGCCCCGCGGGCATCTTCGGCTTCTTCACTGCGAAGGGGCTTTTGCTGTGCCCTCCAGGCCCCTTGTTCAGACTCCTTCTTTCCCTAGCCCTGCTAAGCTTCGCTCTTGCCGCGGCTGCGCGGGTAAATGTGCTGCCGCTCGCCTTGCAGGGTAAAGGACCCGGTAAGCAGATCCTGGTGCTGGGCCTGGATGGCGCTGGGAAGACGAGCGTTCTCTACTCCCTGGCAACTAACCGCGTCAAGCGCAGCGTGGCTCCCACCGAGGGCTTCAATGCCATCTGCATCAACACCGAAGAGTCCCAGATGGAGTTTCTGGAGAGTGAGTGAACCGGTTTTAGTGTTGAACATAAAATAAGTTCCCGTCTTGTGCCCTAGGGAGCAGGCACATTTTTTAAAAGCTTAGTGTCCCCACATGCCTGCTTCGATAATGTGAAGCTGTGATTATTTTCTTCTTGGGGATTCTGCTTTCCTACCCAGCCTCTTTGAAGGAGAAGACACAATGGTGTTAGAGATCAGTTTTCATTCAGCCCTGACATCCTGGGAATTCTACTCCCAGAGAGAGATGGGTATTAAGCCTGATTGCATGAAACCAGCAGAGGTTTCCCCAGTAAGCCCTATGTTGTGGTCCATAGCTGATGTACTGCTTCTCCTTGGTGCTCATGCTTGGCAAAGGGCAAGAGGAATAAATAATAAGTGAAAGAAGAGAGAGGAAGAGAAAAACTTCGTACCCTTTCTGTTCAAAAGCCTCAAAAGTGGTGTTTTCTGGTCTTTAACAGTCTTTTGAATGTCTGTAGCATTTTGTTAAAATTTCTGTACTGTCCTTAGCTCTGATTTTTGGGTATTGCCCGTGCCTGCAGAGGGCATCTCCTGTGATGCCTTTGGTACATCACAGCTTTTCGAGGTGCAGCTAGCTGATGGGAAAGGGGGAAGCCCTGGGGTCAGGTCACTCCCTGGTACAGAGGGGCTGACATCCCAGCCTCATCAGTGCCTCCCTTCTGTGGAGGCAGGAGCTGCTCATTGTTTCCTGCTGTTTCTGCACCGTGCTGTACCAGTGCTCGACTGGCTTAGTTGGCAGCTAGCCCATAGATGCCTCTGTACCTTTAGCAGGTCTAAAGGAGTTGTACTGTTCCCAGGTAAGTTTTTGCAGTGTGGGGATGAGGCCGCTTAGACAGAGTTTCATTCCCAGTCTTACTGCCATAGTAGTCTCTGGAGTGGCTCGGGGAAATCACCTTTAGAGCGATGCCTGTAGTCTGTGCCCTCGCCTGATAGGTAAGAGGGTGTCTCCTACTGGGATGTGCTTTGCCTGTGTGAGCCCAGAGAAACCCACAGTGTCTATTCTCCTGCCTGGGGATGGTCTGGGCCCAGCACTGCGCACACCACAGCAGAACTTGTTTCTGAGTCGTCCTTCCCTCTCTGGTCCAGGTTGGTAGTGACTGAGATGTGATGGCTGCGATCTGACCCATGGGAAATGCAATGTCTCAGGCCAGTTTCAGCCAGGTAAATCTGTGCATGGCTCTCTAATCTGGTTACTTATCCAGTCTGTACCATCACCTAGTCCAGGGGTTAGCAGCCTAGGCTGTGATCACATGGCACAAGGTGATCAGTAAACAGCAGGGGTTTTATTTTGCTGGCTTAGACAGGTGGAAAACTGTTCTTTTTCTTTGTACCAGCATACAGATAACTGGGTGGTGCCTTGTCCTCTGCAGGGGGTAGGAGCTTCTGGCTTCTGCTGAGTTCCTTCAGGTTTTGGGGAAAAAAATGTTCTCTGTGAGGTTGCTGACCCCTGGGTTATGCTATGCATGAATACAGTTAACAAAGGGAGCAGTGCTGAGCCCCTGCAGTATCACAGTACAGAATCGGGCTTCTGTCCCAAACATTACATGTCAGTCACAGCCCTTTGGCTCCTTTCCACAGTGGCAGACTTGCAGTTCTGCCTCCAGGTACACTGGGCCACTTGATGAGGCAGGCATGCTCTAGTGGGAAATGTTGCTTCCCTTTCCGTATTCTTGAAACTACTGAACCCTTTTGACTTAAGTGAAAGCAAAATTGCTTTGACACAGAACAGTCAAAGAGGGCAATAAAAGATGGCTGTATAGTCAGTTTTGAAAAGAGCTCCTGTGTAAGGCAGGAGACAGTGATGGGGAACCCTAGATATACTGCTTTGAAAACTTGCTACTTTCGAGAGACTCACACATGCCTTTTGAGCACCTCAGTACCCTGAGTGAGTGGTCCTGCAGTGTGCCTGGAGAAGACCTAGAGACCTGAAAACAAATCTGAAATACTTGATATACTGATACTGATCCCTTCTGCTATTAAACTCAGCAAAGTACTGAATCCTTTGTCCCCAGATGGGAACAACAATCTCAAACAATTTGCTGTCTATGGTTTCACCAGAGAATTATTTAAGACCTAGTTTTGAAGGTGAACAGCTTTCCTCTGTATCCAGCAGAGAAGAGCTCGTGGAGAAATGTATGCTGTGCAAAGATTACTCCAAAGGGTTGCCTGAAGAATCTGCTGGGACTTGATTTTTCACTCTTCCTTAAGCACCTCTGTTATTGACAAAACTGTGGGAGTTTTCAGCTAGTTCTTAGTGTCATACAAATACAATGAGAGCTCTGCACACCAGAGCTAAATTTCTCCTCTGGAAACTGTAGACCTACTTTGTCTTAAAATGAGGTGGGCATTTGGAGATAGGTTACATGAGGACATTTGGTGTTTATGGACACTGATCTGCTTTTTACTCTCCTTACTTGCTTGAGAGAAAGAACCAACAAGGCAGAAAGCAACTGTAAAGAAACTGAACCCAGAATCCTCTCAAAATAAGAGCTTAAAATGGAAAGACTTTTTTCCCCCCAGAGCATACACATATGCCTTCATGGGACATGACTGGGGAAAATAAAGCTGTTTTCAGTCTCCGGTGCAGTAGCTCAAATAGTTTGAGGTTTTTGGTAGTCCAAATACTATGGGGTTTTGGTAATCCAAATACCTTGGGTTTTTGACCCAGGGCCTGCTGTCTGCATCTCTGGGAGCAGTGCTGCTTGAATGAGTTGGTGAATCCTGTGCTGCTGTCTTCTCTTCCAGTCGGGGGCAGTGAATCTCTGCGTTCATACTGGAAGATGTACTTGTCCAAAGTGCTGCTGCTGGTCTATGTCGTGGACTCGGCTGATCATGCCCGACTGCCTATGGCAAAACATCTGCTTCATCAGCTAATCCAGAACAACTCCACCCTGCCTGTGGTAGTTCTGGCCAACAAGCAGGTAAGAGTTCCCTCCTGCTGGCACAGCTTGGGCTGGCAGCAGCTTTGGAAACAGCAACAAAGCCTTTCAAAAGAGGTTTCATGCCTTTAAGGACGGCACATGGCTGGGAGTCTTTCTGACACACCTGTTGACCACAAAACAAAATAATCTGAGGTTGTTTTGGATCTGCAAGATGCAGGTCCTGTGCTTG
>VYZR01013134.1:1870-12770 GCA_013400675.1 Oxylabes madagascariensis | reverse complement strand
CAGATAGATTGGGGGAATGTAAAAGGTACTATCCAAGGGATTTATGGATTGCACAAAAATGCACACATGCCTGGGAGGCACTATGCGACAAGGCATTTAGATTATAGTATGCACAAATATATTCACATAAAGAAAAAGCAACAAGGCCGTGCATGTGGTGCTAATGCTGCTATTGCCTGTATTTTGAGCATAAAAATATGTGGAAGACAATATTCTCAGGTTTTTTTTTTCACATTGCATGCTCAGACAGTAGAAAGGAATGCTAGAAAGAAAACTCTATATATAACACCAAGATACAGAGGGCTTGTCTACTACTGAACTATAAAAACTACAAATCAAAAGTATTTGTCTTCATGTTTTTTTTCTGAGCTGGACACATTTTCTTACCAAGTTCATACAATAAATCAGGTAAAAGGTCTTCAAGGAGTCATACAGTAAGCACCAAGTCAGTCTTCACTGGAAGATACAAAATCACTTCTTGTCACATGGAAGCACTTGCATGATAAATTTCAGTGACTTACACATGCAATTCTACTGATNGCATGATAAATTTCAGTGTCTTACACATGCAATTCTACTGATACAACACAGCTCTGAAAAACCCTACCCCCCACTGTCTTCAGACATTTTATTCACCCTTCTTGTGCTCAGAGAAGCCCCCTTAAAATTTCTCAAACGTATTTACTTTTGGGGGAAAGCAAGCCCAAGAATTTAATGCCTAGGCTGACATGGAAAGCAAAATTAAGTGACTGAAAGCAGGTTATTAAACTGGGAATACTGAGGTAACTGTAGATCCTGTATATGTGAGGTCAGATCATTTACGTCAAATAGACACATGTAAAGATACATATCACAGGGAATCAAAAATGTGTGCCATTCTCACAGGTAATAATCTACCTCACTTCCAGCTGGCTGAGGTTTCCTCTGCACCACAAACTTCACTATGGTAAAGGATTCAGAGGCTGGAACAGATAACACAGATGTTAAATATAAATGCACAAGTACTAAACCAACATATTCTGCTGTGCATTCAAACACAAGACATTATAAAGTGAACCTATTCCTGATTTGCTATGCATTTCCTTTCTATTCTTTCAGAACAGAGTTTTGACTTCACAGAGGAAGCCTGAAATATGAAATTGGATTGTGGGTTGGAAGCAAGAAGACAACTTCAATATGATGGAAAAGTACTCATTTAGCTTTCCTTGTGAAGTTTGAAATGAGACAGGCTAATTATATGTGGGGAATGTGTCCTATCCCTGAAGACAATGACTATTAAGGGGTTTATCAGAAAGAACATGTCAGAAACAGATTTTCCAGCAGTTACATTGCAATTACATGTATAAAAATGTGCACGTGTTTCTATCTAAAGCGTAACCAAAAAGTCAGAATCTGTCCAAAAGTAATTGTCCACTGACATATGATTTGAAGAGCACATAAACATGAGAGGATACGACAAACCATTCTCCTCCTACTCAACCAGGTTTATAAATGGGCTGGTCACTTCCTAGAAAGAAAAAAAGGAAAACAGCCAATTTTGACAGTCTACTCTCAGAACCCCTCTCTAGATTGTGCAATCCCAAAGAAGATTCACTATTTGGTATGGAAAACAGGAGATGGACAATGCACTGGATTGTTTTTCTGAGTGTTTCAGGTACACACAGTCCCAAACTCCATCTGTCACATAATACTTACCAGCAGTTGAAAGGGATGGGCAGAGTCATACTTCGGCAGTTTTTGGAAATAACAAGCCCCTTGAAAATTCCTGGCTAAATGTCTGTTTAACTAGGGTCAAACTTCTCACTCTAAGTTTCAGGATACCTTAACAGTTGCCAAAGCTAGATGCCAAAAGCTGAACTCCAAGCTATATATTTGAACACCAAAAATGACCAACTCCTCACGCACACCACCAGCAGCCTNGTTTGAATTGTAGTTTTTCCATTTGTTGGTTATTGCCATATAATGAAGGAACATGTCAACCTAAGAAGGTGACCCTGCATCATTCAACAAAATATGAAGTTCACCTAGGAAGTGATAACAATTTTGCCATCCAACAATGGTTCGCCTAAAATCTGCCTCTTATAAGGTCCATGTTTACCTCAGAACAGAGACCATCTTTGCTGAACATTATTGGACAAATGGTTGATGCTACCAGCAATAAAATTTTGAAACTGGGGTGAATCAGGACATGACAAAAACATAAAGGACTTAATTTAAATACTCATCTTGGAAAGGTTTACTTGAGGGACATCTCCAAAGATCCTAAATAAGATACGTTCTCCTGCCAACAAGTGTTGTGCAAACTGTCTAATTAGGAGACGGTCTCAGCTGCCAGACGCAGGCTGCTTCGCAACCTGGCATTTCTGCCAAATCACTGTAAAGGAGATGTGTCCCAATCTTTGTAAGATGCCCATTGCAGTTTCCCTTGTTAAAATGCTNAGCAGTTGAAAGGGATGGGCAGAGTCATACTTCGGCAGTTTTTGGAAATAACAAGCCCCTTGAAAATTCCTGGCTAAATGTCTGTTTAACTAGGGTCAAACTTCTCACTCTAAGTTGCAGGATACCTTAACAGTTGCCAAAGCTAGATGCTAAAAGCTGAACTCCAAGCTATATATTTGGACACCAAAAATGACCAACTCCTCACGCACACAGAACAGAGCCCACTAAAACCAATATGAGAAACAGATGCCAGTTCCTGAAAACATTGGGTTATATGTCAGTGGACCAACAATAACTTAAAACCAACTATCAGAGGAGGTTATTTTGCTTTTTGTGGAAAACAGTCAAAAAGGCATGGTGAAATCAGCACAGATTTATGTGAAAAATGCATGTTATAACTTCAAAATAGCATTACTGCTGCATAAGATGTCTACTGCCAATAAAAGCCTCACTTTTCTGAATAGCAGTGAATTAGTCATCCTCTGATGCCTAACAAAGAGAAAACTGGACAAGCTGCAAAAAAGACCAACTGCGATGGATAGTGAAGAGATGCTAACAAAACTGTTCCAGGCTTTATACTTACTGTGTCAGTGCTTTAATTCCTGCTTTCAAAGACTCTTCTATCATTTGTCTTGCATACAATTATATCTTAGAAGGTGGGTGCATTTCCTCTACCTTTCATCACTCTTCTGGCTAGGGATTTATGTGGGTCTATAAATGACCAAACAAAATGAACTGCTATAAATGATAGCGGTACTCAACTGATTAGAAAAAAAAAAAAAAAGTCAATAATTTGAGTTTCAGAGAGGTATAAGGACAAAATTTCTCTGGCAATTTCAGGATTGCACAAATCATGAAAGGAGGGATTTTTAAAGGAAAATAAAAAGAGTCAGGTACTGAAATACTATCAAAAGTCAATGCAGGTGGGAAGCCAGCATCTTTAGTGTCTCCTGAGAATTTAAGACTTGAGGGAACAGCAAACTCTGCTTTCCTTCGATGCACTAGATATTGATACTGGAGCTGATCTATTGTTTCTCATTCAGTTCCATGCAAAGCATCAGAGGTTATTTTGCAGGGCAAAATGATCATTATGAACAGGCATTGTTATCTAACACCAGCAAATATCTGCAGGAATAGCAAACCTATTGTGAAATAATGGACGTGAAGCCCTTTTAGAAAAGCCTTGGTATTTACATATCTTTATTAATAGTAAAACACATTAATGAGCAAAAACTGGTGCAGCAAGGAATCTCTTAGAGGCTCTCGGGGGATCAATTAAGATAGACTTATTTGAAATAAAACTGTTTGAAAGGACACATGAAATGTAATCCAGGGCAAGGGAAATTCCCTGTTTAAAGAAATGGCTGTTTCTCATACCAATGACGAGCTTCCTACACTTGTTTTACAAGTGTACAAATACAAAATTATAANAAAACATAAAGGACTTAATTTAAATACTCATCTTGGAAAGGTTTACTTGAGGGACATCTCCAAAGATCCTAAATAAGATACGTTCTCCTGCCAACAAGTGTTGTGCAAACTGTCTAATTAGGAGACGGTCTCAGCTGCCAGACGCAGGCTGCTTCGCAACCTGGCATTTCTGCCAAATCACTGTAAAGGAGATGTGTCCCAATCTTTGTAAGATGCCCATTGCAGTTTCCCTTGTTAAAATGCTAGACATTCTTCTCCACAAACCCACCTAGGTAGTATTTGAGTTAATCTTCTAATTAATTCACTTGGCAATATCATTAATTAAAGGCAGATTCTGCCCTGCTTATTACAAGACTCCCCCACCAGATTTAATTAATACTGGAGTTGGTTGAAGCTCCTGCCTCTTCTATCCTACAAAGACTGGTGTTACTTTTGCCATGAACTGCTCTAACAACCAACTAGGACACATTCATTGGCATTTCATAGTATGGGGAACTAAAGGAGGGAGAGCTCTCAAGTCTCACAGTTTAGTGCGAAAGCCAAGTTGGAAGAAGAATAAAGAAAGAGATTATGCTTTTTGGTGGCACATAACCGTCCTGCATAAAATTTACAACTGATTTCCCATAATGCCTCCCTTTTTATAGCATCATTATCACAGAGTAATTTACAATCAGCCTCACCAGTTGTATTAACAGTCTCTTGCAAGTTTATAAAAAGAAGATTGTAGCAAGAAATGTCAATTAAAAAGACATTAAAACAGATGCACTGTGAGAGACATCAAGGTTCCAGTCCCATCTTGCAGGAGGAACAGGTGGCATATGCAGCCTCCAAAACTTGTTCAGCACCCTTCAGGGCTGAGCAAAGACAGACCCAAAAGGACTCCCCAGAGGGAGCTTCTTACTGGGTTGAAAGGTGATCTCTAGGATGCAAAGAGAACAGAGGAGTATAATTAAAAAAAGATAGTAAACTGTCTTGAGGATGCAAAAGAAGCAGTAGACATCTCAGCTACTTGACACTGCAAGAATAATACAAATTTCTTTGGTTAGGTACAGTTACTTCTTAATTACGTGAAGGTTGGGATCAGAAACTTCTTTCTGAGCTCATAAAGTAAACTAACAGCTACACACATCCTCCTCCAGGTTATTGTAAATGTCAAAAAAAATCCACCAATACTATGCTAATTTGAACAAAATTAATTTATGTAAATATAACTAAAGCAGGATTGGGAGTCAGAAAATTCAGGCTAACCTTCTTTAACTCTGCCTGATTAAAGCAGGGATCCAAAGAAAGCAAGACGGGCGTAGTTTGTAGTAACAGTTAACCTCAAGTGGATGTGCCTCAGAGCAGGGAAGCAAAAGAGGAGTGGAGAAAGGGCTTGTGCTGACATTGCTGATGGTCTATTAACTACAGCAGTTCTGCTGCCCAAATGATCAAGCTCAGGTTTAGCAGCAGAACGTCTTTTCACTTTACAAGGAAGTAACAGAAGGGGCTTGATCCAGCTTATCAATTTTGAGCTTTTAGTCCAACTGACAAGAATCTACTCATTAACGGAGACCTAACATCTGAAAGAATTCATATTACTGACTTACCATATCACCCAAACATAACCTCCAGATTCCCTAATTGCTCTTGTGTTTCTCTTCACATCACTTGAGCAAGGGAATCAAGGATATTACGACCACTTTCACGCACTTGATTAAAAGAATACAAACTACATTAGCTGAAAGCCTTTAAAAGCCCTATAGGCTTATGAAAAAAGGTGAGGTCATTATGCTCTGGTACTCTTCTCAGCTGCCCTCAGTGGGTATCAGTCATCATTACAGCACTCGGAATCATAATGGACTCCAACAGTTTAATAATGATTGCAACACCCTTCCTAATGAGGTTGGTGCTGCCCTCTGATGTGAATATTCATAAAACTGGGCTGGTAATGGGTTCTGCCTTGATTAGCAGGCTGTGGTTCTGTATCATGTTTGAGAGACATCTTTTGATGCAAAAAAAAAAACAAAAACTAATTAAATCCTTGTTTCAAGCTGAGTAAATGAATTTGACTTTAGGTGATCAAGAGGGGAAAATCTTCTAATTAGAGACGCAAGCAATCATCTTGTTCAGTGTTCTTTCAAAGAAGGGCTATAGGGACACAGAATCCTAATAAACCTTCCCTCAATCACCTTTTAGATAAATGTTAAGGATTAAAATTAAATGTAATTAAAGTTTCTTAATCTGATATGGTTTCCACTGATAGTCCTTAGTTTTTTTCTTTGCCCTGTTATCCATAGCTTATTTCTGAATCCCTCTCCTCTCTTACTACCAGTATCATCTCATCCACCAGGGAAGGCAGAAAGGCAAATTGCTGCTTGGGATATCAGACCGCAGCTGTAATTAAATCGATGGATTGGCACTTGCTCACACCACACTGCCCCCACACTGCATATGGCAGTCACTGCTGCATCTGCTTTGAACACGGGGGTTTTCACAGTTTCCATCACCGCAGAATCAGCAGTATGTTCCAAGTAATTAACATACCAACACTCCTGTTCCCTTTTTTTGAAAGCAGAGGTGGGCACCTAGTCCTCTCTTTGCAGTTGTTGACAATTTCACCTCATCACTAGAAAAGTATATGAAATTAGCCTCCAAATATTAGAATTTAAGCTTCTGACCATTAAGTTAATAGAAAGACTTCCATTTTGTCCTAGGTCCAGAATGAGGCCATTACACCCTCTGGGATGCCCTTGAAGCCAGCCGACCCACAGAGCTGGAATTCATAGAATTACCCTTACAAGTAAGAAGTTTCCTGTCAAATAAAACAAAACTTGCAGCTATCCTGCTGTTAGTCTAGCTGAGCGGAAAGAGACTGTTTTGAGCTAAGCTGCTGCTCGCTTTTGCAAAGAAAAGAAACCAGACATTTATCCCTCTCTGTTCACACAAGATGTTCACTGCACAACAGGAGAAAGAAGAAGAGGAAGACAGGTTCTTTGTCCACCAGTAAGAACTGGAATAGACTGGAGGAATAATAATAATGATAATAATCGTAATAATAATAGTAATAATAATGGGTTTGCACTCCAGCATCAGAGCAGTCACAGCAGAAAGAAGCCTGCAACAGAGAAGGGATTTCTAACCAAATCCTTCTAATGGGCAAGAGGAGAAACAAAAGGAAAAACTGGAAGTGACTCTAAACAAAGGATGGTCTTTCAATCACAGTACAAAACCTGAAACAGATAAATGTCTAGTACCTCTAAACCTCTAATAAGGTGTTAATTTGAGCTATCTATTCCATTGCAGCTTCATGTAGTGCTGATCTGAATAAAGGGGACAAGACTGCCAAAAACACAGAGTAAACATCATCTAAGAGCCAGGTTTTTCCGTGCTCTCCTCCATTTATAATCAGCCAGAATTAACTTAGGCAAAACATGCCTTCCCATCCCTGCTTGGATGCTCAAAAGCGCGATGAAATAATGAATTCGTTACGGAATTCAGGCCTCTGCCCTCCCAGCCCGACTCCCTTCATTAGCGCAGGCTCGGCTGTTGCGGGCGCTGCGCTCCTCCCGGCCGGCGGTGTTTGAAACCCGCAGCACGTAGGTGCTCGATTGCAAGAGCTCTCGGTATCTCGGCGAGCAGCTGCTGTGTCACTGCCAGGCCTCTCCTGCGGCAGACCTGTCACTGGCCTCGGCAGCTCGGTGCCGAGCCCACGCAGACCACCGGGGGCCAGCAAGCAGATGGCTTATCTCAAAGTCTAATTATCGGTGCTGACTGAAAAGCCTGCAGCCGAGAGCGGCGTGGGGCAGGACTCTGCTGGGTTACTGTTTAGGTGAAATGGTGGCAAAATAGGATGGGTTAAGGATGGATGACTGAGATTTTCCTGCCAGGCTTCCAGCGCACCGCAAGGTGTTAGGAAAAGCAGGGCTGAGTTCTGGTCTGGGTTCTGCTGACATCTGGCTTGTTGTGAACAACACCCTAGGAAACATGAAATGGCTTTTACAAAAACAGAAACAAAATCGAAATCCTCCTACAATTCTTTTCAGGTTTCACAGAAAATGGTGCAGGCAGGAATTAACTATACTTCCTTCTCTTTGTCTGCAGTAAGCACTGCATGCTGCACTGAGCTGCACAGACCATACTCGATCTGAGCTGACAGCTCAGAACAGATTCCACCCATACCTTTTTTTTTCCTGAGCTTGCAATGAAAAAAACCCCAAATAAGTGAACTAGCAACTCAATTTTAACCACACCTGTTTCCTTCACTACAAGAAAAGAACAGCAATATAGGCAGCCATATTAAAAAGAAAAACCAACCAAGAAGTTCCAGGTTTTGTTTTTAAATCTAGGCAAATTTAGAGCTAACTCTCAGCTCAAATTAAGAAGATGGTAAGGCTGACCCAAGGTGAAATCAACCCAGCATGCCAATGCCCCTCTGTGCTTGTCAAACAACCACCTCAACATCCTTGGGCTGGCTTGGGACATCCCTGTTCTGCACTGGACCTTGTTTGTGACGCTGCCAGCTCTCCAGTAGCAGCAGGTACTGAGTCTTGTCCTAGATGCCACTGATCTCATACTTCCTCCTCTGTCTGCAAAAACTCTAGGTTTCATCATCTAGAAGAGTGTGGATCAGGCTAAGAGTCAAGGAACGCATTTCAGTTTCAAAAAAAACCAGACTCTCCCTTTTCAGACAAATGACAAGTTGAATACTATCTTATCAGTAACACTGTATCCCAAACTGTGGTGAAAACCATCAGTTTTCTTTCAATTGTGTCAGTTACCTTTCTGTATTTGAAAATGCTAATAGCTGCTTTATTGCTGTTTAGCAACTATGACAATAAGAAATTCTCCAATAACAGAAGAAAAGCCTCATTGTTCCTACAAAGGAACAAAAAGTCACAAAAGCAAGGAGAACTGCATTGTAAGAGATGGCCTTAGTGAGACAGACACTAATGGAACTAGTTAAATGAAAAACTGAGGAAAGGAAGACATATCTGAAACTCAAGCAAAACATTCCCTAATCCTGCAAATTAATTGTAGTACTAATGAAGAAGACAAAAAGGGCCATATGTTGTTACATGAAAAGGACCCTGTGCTGTTACATGACAACCACATGGCTGAGGGCATCCCAAGGCTTTTCAAAGAGGAGAGCATTTGTATCGACATCATGAATTAACATTTGTATGTATTGCCTTCTACAGCCTTGAAGCAATCAACATTTGTTTTGCAACTCAGTATGTCACCAATTCTGTGTACTTCCCACTAACCTGCCTTTTTGCACTCATGTGCAAAACAGTCTGTGACAGGCATTTAGAAACTCCATTCCACACAGCCAGACATCACAGAGTAAAGGAGAACAGCAGCAGGAGATTGTTCACCCCATCTTCATGGTTAGGGAGATGCATGTAAACTGGACACAGAAGGGGAAGGCAGAAGAATCCCCTCTAGCTGAGTATCTGCTTACCTAGAATTTTGTAAAATGTGTTGTGCTGATTAAAAAGAGACCATAAAACGTTAGTATGACTTGACAAGCTGATTTTTCCATTGTACAGCTTATTCTAAGTATGCCCCACAGTAAGTTGGAGCAACCTGGGCATGACGTAAATCAGCAGGCTGGCAGCGCTCTCCAACAGGCTGCCTCCCAGTCGGGGGCTGGAAATGCTACAGTGAGAGCGCTCTGCAGGACACAGCACAGATCTGCTCAGGACATCTTTGAGCAGCTAGTTTGAGAGTAAGATGTCCAGAGCAGCTGCAGCTCAAAGGAGGTTTGAACCTGCCACACTAACAAAACGCCACTGCTGCAGCTTCTATGACCATAATACAAATGCCTTTTGGAGGTGTTCCCATGCTTGGGTATATTCAGTGCTTCATTTGTTTCTCCTGAGTAGTACAAACAGACCAAACACAGGACAAGGACTGGAACTTCAACACAAAGCATGAATTAGGACTACATAACATTTGTAGCTCTAAATTTCAATTTTACAATAAAGACGTCAATAAAAAAGGAAGAGGAATTTAAACACTGTCAGTAAAGTACTCCTAATTATGTATCCCCTGTGTCCCTAAGAACCTGTATGACTTCAGAGTTCACAGTATCTTTTTAATAATTCCAGCACTTCCCACAATTGCACAGAACACCATAGGTATAGAAATATTTTATATTTTTAAAAAGGAAACTTATACTGGAATGCATAGGCACAGCGAAATACAAAGCACTGTCTGGAAGGGACAATGGGTAGGATTCAGCCCACTGCCTTCCACAGCAATCATTATCAGACGTTTACAGGCAGATTCTGAAAAGCACATAAAGGAATTAACTAGCCTAAAGGAAACATCAACGATGTCCTAAAGCAAGAACCTTGGGTTTTATTTTTTTTTCAAGTGAGAATGATTGAAAAATTAATCAGACCAAAACCCCACTTTGCCGAGTATCTCTCTCGCTTGGTAACAACACCTGGGCACAAATGAAGGGAAGAACAGGGCAAGTTTATACTGAATTATATTTCTGTATGCTCTCCTAGTTTCTAGGTATTTCCAGCTAAGACATTTGAACTACACCTTATTGAAGCTACACCTGGTAACCTTGTGTTTAATAGGTCATGATGGATTTTTCTTTCTCAAATTCTTCTTTTCACTTTTCAGACCTATGTGAACTTTTGCATCAAAATAACCCATGGCACTAAGATCTCAGTTTGCAGATGCTATGAGGAAAAAGAAACATTGTGTTTCATTTGTTCAAGAATTTTATTAATGATCTCCAGTTCTTGTATGAGGAGTTATAGTAACAACTGTTCTAAACCCCACAATTTTAAGAAGCCTGTATCCTAGATTTTCTCCACCTAATGTCTTTTTCACAGTACAGAGACTCAGTCTACTTGAATACAGAAATTGTGTAAACCTTGAATTATATTTGCCACTTTTCTCTACATCTTTCCCAGTCTTTTTTTTTTTCTCTGAGATGGAGGGACTGATGATAGGAGGGACAAAGGAACACGAGCCACACAAAAAACTGGAGATGAGGATGCTCCATGAATTTATTCAGTGCTATAAT
>VYZR01013127.1:13148-25095 GCA_013400675.1 Oxylabes madagascariensis | reverse complement strand
CAATATTCCTTTATTTTGAAAGGATTGCAGACTCTTGGAAAAATGACATCTGAAAATAAAACAGCAAGCAAAACATTAAGGCAGAAATGCAATCCCAGACAGCAGTCAGAAACAAGAAGAAGTAGCAGACATTAAAAGGGAAAAATAAAATAAATAAAAAAATTAAAAGTGTATATATTAGCAAGTTCAAGCAACATGTGAGTCCTTTGTGCCCCAGCAGCAGAGCTATCTGATAGGTGTAGCTTCAGCATGGAACAGTTTGCCCAGCATAGGAAAGTGCTGAACTCTGTGCCTGTTCTGGAACAGAAGATTTGTTTTACAGATATCCTGGTTCAGTGGAGATCTGAATCACCCAGCATTTCATCTGAGTGAGCCCAACCAGAGCACTGTGTCCTGCCTGCCCCTCCTGCT
Organism: Oxylabes madagascariensis; assembly: GCA_013400675.1. Taxonomy (NCBI): domain Eukaryota; kingdom Metazoa; phylum Chordata; class Aves; order Passeriformes; family Timaliidae; genus Oxylabes; species Oxylabes madagascariensis. The sequence continues at coordinate 24,684 of VYZR01013127.1, read as the reverse complement.
CCAGACCATGGAGCACTCACTGCCCCCCCTTCCCACCCTCCCCACCTCTGCCTGCAAATTCTTGTCTTTGAAAAGACACATTGAAAGTGATCTGCTTGCACAAAGTTCCCAACTGCTTATGGACAATAAGGTAGCCTGGGAATACACTAAACCTCCTTTTACTCATAGCATTGTTACTGAGACTATCAATACAAAATAAATATGGCAAAGTGCTGGGCAAACAGAGGGGTTGTAGTTAAAATCCAGGGCTTGTCTGAGACATGACTGAATTTAAAGGCAAATCAAGCTACTAAACTAACTAATTTTTGCTTCTTGCCAGCAGATTCCCACACATAACTGCATATAGAAACTGGTAATGGCCCAATATTTTGGCTTGTAATGGAAATCCAGACAATGCAAATACTCATAATGACTAAAATTTATTCTTTCTCTTTGTTTTGCAAATATGTATTTAATTTAAATCAAACAGGTTAAATTGAAGCCTCTCATTTTGTAGCAGTCACCAAAAAATAAAAAGAGAAAAAAGCCAAAACAAAACCATAAAACTAACCAACAAAACTCAAGCAGTACCATAGCAGAAAATCAAACCAACCTAAAAGGAAGGGGAAAAAAGTTAGGGCTTTTTTTTTTGTGCAAAATCCATGTTACTCATAATGTACAAGAAAAATATTAATTTTTCAAATACAGCAGTTGAAAGTACTGGCCCAAACATTACCAATATTTTGTACTGCACTAAAGTAAATATTTTGCAAAAATCATATTTTCCTTTTTCCATTTGGAAAATGAAAACACAGGACACAGGAATAAATAGCTGCAGAAGTGAAAGGATGGTTTCTCTTAAAGGACAAACGACAGGAATCGTCTGCACTACCTTGGGAAATACATTCTGTGTAGATGGATGGACAGATTGAGGTGCACGTACAGAAAAGTGTGTACCATCTTCATCTTCAGTGGAGTTTGAAAAGAGCCTTTGCCCATGCTCAGAGGAAGCAAACATCAAATGCTTTTGAAAATCTCGATACCTTAGAGTACATAATTATTTTGTTGAAAATTTAGGAATAAAATCCAAGGGATACCCCAGTTTAGCAAAGACCTAAAGCTTTTTGCTGTAATTATTAAGATGCACTGCAGAAATTTTATCTAGTTGGCAATTCACGTCACAAATGAGTAGAATATACTGCCTTTCAAAATCACAATCCTTTTTAAATACCAGTCAGGTGCTGTAGAACCTACAAGATACATTTCTCCAACAAAAGCTGTTCATCACCAAAATATAACCAGTTTCTTCCAATGAAAGAGTAGAAGTCTTTGTTTCTAAAGTGCAGGTGCCCAACCTTGTGACAGCAGAGACAAGATGATAAAAAGGACACCCAACAGAAGCACAAAGAAATCTTGTGTGAAAGGGAAAGTCATCAAATATGGAGCCTTCACTTGTTCAAGTTCAAATGCTACATAAAATTCCTGTAGCATAGGTTACTGTGGTGTGGTGAAGAAGTGCAAAAAATGAGTGTAAATTAGGAACATCTGAGATACTCTTAATGGCTGCTTTTGCTGAACATTGAGCTATTGAGAAAGTTATATTACTGCAGATCAGCAGGCAGGCAGTGTGCAGAAGATGCATTTAAAGGGGTCTGACAAATGGTTCTACTGTTCTATCAAAGCAATTTTACTTTCTTTTATTTTACAACCAAATTGTGAAATCTGTGAAATGACTTCGGAATTTATTTCAATATGAGGAAACTAAAGGAATACTTGGAAACGTAGCATCAAATGACTCTTTTTAGATTAGTTTTATATCTATTCCCACACCAGTTTGCTTCTATACTTTTCTGGCTTCTCAGTTTTAAGAGGATGATTGGCAAATTTCTGAGAGAGAAGAGTGGTTCTTCAAGCCCAGGGAACAGCTGGAAAGACAGATGTCCTCTACAATACCATTTTGTTGCTCAGGAAAAATAAAACAAGCTGGTAATACCAACTGAATAAAAATTTTAAAGTTAATTCCAGTTGTGACCATGTGACCAGCATCTACTATGTTTGCAGCTGTGACCATGTGATCAACATCTACTCTGTTTGTCCCTTCATCCAAGCACATCTGGTAAAAATATTTCAGTAGTGTGGGGAGAAAGGAGGCAGTTTGTGTGGAGATTACATTTTATTTTACCACCTACAATACTTTGTTTTTCTGATGGAATTTTTAAAAAAGATTTATGAACAGATGATAGATGGGAAGAACACTGAAAACAAGAATGAGCGTAAGGCAGGCATAAATTGGAGTAAAATTATCACAGAGCCAAATTATACAGGACCGATTTCAGATTATTATGAGCTTTAACTTAGAGTGTTATTATTAAAATAAAAATAAACATATGGAACGATTCCTTTGAAAATCCTTATGTTACACTGAGACAAAGTGATAGGAAGCACACAAAAAAGTTATTTAATATCTAGACAGAAATTCTGTTATGTCACCTAAATAGGGAATACTACTTGGAAATTGAATAAAGGTAAAATTACTGGGTATTACCACACATTAATGAAAGATACAGGATCCACAGCACTTTACTATCTAAAGGTGCATAATTCATATATAATTGAATATTCAGCCTTACAGCCTCGCTAAGGCAACGCACACGCACAGCCGAGCTGCCTTGCTCCCACGTGTCCCTCTTGGACCAGGCGCAGCTGCGTGGGTCTTTGCTCCTGCACCTGATCTCTGGGACAGCCTCTGGCCTCTGCTGTGCTTGCAGGACTGCTCACTGCATGTGTGCACACTGCGTGAGTGCACACTACTGCTTAACATTGGGCATCTGGGTGTAGCCCTGAATATTCCCCCTGATGCTCATCACAGAACAATTATGTTGAAGTCTAACTTACTTCTGCTGGGGAATAAAGGTTTCCAGAAAGATTATTTTTTTAGTGGGTGAGTATGTAAAGAACACACTTACTCTTTACATAAGGCAGAAGGCATGAAATTGAAGTGCATGAATCCAAACTGCTCTAGTTCGGTAAATACCTTCAAATGGCCATCTGCCCACAGATAATCAAAGATCTGAGGTGCTCCCATGTGCATGGAATTTGTACAATGCCCTCTTTGCATGTTCTCATTCACTATCTGTTACATAAAACTCTAATAAAAGATCCTTTAAAGACCTAAATCTATGACCCAAATCTGGGCTGTGACTCTTTCCTTTAGAAGTGATCAATGTCAAAAAAACCATTAAGATGGGAAGTCAGTAATCCACTGTTGTGCAATCCACTACATTAGAACAAGTTGTTTCGGGCTTCTTTGCCACAGTTAATTTTGACAGCTGCCTATTACTGAACAAAATTCCCCTGCTGCTGATAGGCTGGCAGAGCTCAGCAAAGCTCAACTGCATTTTAAGCATTAAAACTTAGGGCAATTATTTGAAAATAAACTAAGTGTTCTGACAGTTAAACACTACTTGGGTTATATATTTGATATTTCTGATACATCAGGCAACCAGAGTTCAGGGCTTGTGCACACTGACACTCTCTTGCTGCCCTGCATGCAACAAGTAGCAAACAAATGGATCACCCACAGCAAGCCTCAGAAGGATTAAAATCTCTCTCCAGTCTAGAAGGTGCCCAGGAATTATTGTTCACCTGTATAACAGCATTCAGTGACAGGAGGGAGTTGTTCATTCTTTACAGGACCACAAAGAAGCAGGATTTAAACCATTGGTGGCAGTTGTATCAGGGAACTGCCTCTCCTTTTGAGGAAGGGAGGCAGTTAATTAATTCAAAATGCTTTTGAATTACGTGTGATTGTAGTCACTCAAATACACTTTAAATTTGCTTTTATTTTTGTAAAATATCAAACAGCATTATAGTGTTAGGAGTGATTCTGGATATTAAAAAAATATTCCTAGTGACAGTCACATTCCACTCTTCTGTCTGCAACTCTGTGAGCCACTGATTTTCCCATCAGATACTGGTCAACAAGAACTGAAACCACTTTTTTCTCAGCAAAGTAAAATAACTTCTAGAAAAATTAGGTATATGAAATGATTAAATTATGGTTTTATATCGAGAGAGCAAAGAAATTTTAGTTTATAAATTAAATTTTACCTCTTTTGTTTGTTTGGGTTTTTTGGGGTGGTTTTTGGTTTTCCTAACTCTTGTTTTCAAATGAAAAATGTGATGTTCATTATTTCAGACCCTGAAGTAGTTACAAAACCATTCAGTTGTACTTTTGGATTTTTTTTTCCTGGCTCAGCCTTCATGTGGCTTTGCATGACATCCCAATACTGAAGTCAATGTGACTTTTCAAACACTTAGTCCATCAAAACCAGTCATGATGAATAAAGTGTTGCTCTGAACTAGTTCTACGCACAACACACAGTATATCCAGAATTTCTATATTGAGATTTTCTACTCTCAGATTATATTTCAGAGATCAATTCCAGTTTTGAAAATTACTGCTCTTACTTGTCCAAAGTACAATTTAGGATTCAGGCTATACATGCCATTTTGTCAGTCTAGACACTTTGTTTGTCTCAATGGGAATAGAATCTGCTATTTTAATTAATGTCTTCTAGGGCCTGTGGCTGTGCCCTAGGCAAGCCCAGGAAATACTTCATAAAACTACCACCTCTTCCAACTAAAGGCTATAGTGAGACAAAAAAAACCCAAACAAACACTGCAGTAAATGAAATTATCAAGAAGACAATTGTGTACTTTTTATATGAAATGTATAGTCAATGGCAGTAGCTCTTGCCTGAGAATCTTGTGAGACAGGATTACAGTCAGGAGTAGGACTTTAACTCACTGTGTAGAGGAATATCAGGGGTAAATGATACTTTCAGAATTCACATAAAAACTGTGCTCTAAAATAATACATTTATTATAATACATTTATACCTCAAGACATGAGGTGTTTTTATCAAAGACAAGCGAGACAAGTAGAAATATAGAGGTTCATACTAAACATGACCTGAAGGGAAAGGAACATACACACAAAACGTGCATTTTCAGATGACTGGCATTCAAACACAGACCATCGATCTACAAATAATGCTATTAACTTATGCGTAAAGCAGAAATTGTATTTGCATGCACACTTAGAGAACTATAAATAAAGTTTATACTTTCTTATAATCTGCAGTTGTAGGGCAGGTCAGCCCTCAGCAACACCAGAGGTGGAACAGAGCAGCCTTGTTGACTGTAACCTGATGAGGATATGCCAGATACACCCATGCGCTCCCAACCCACGTGTCCAGCACCAGCACTCTCTCAGGGGCCACACCACCACCTGGCACGTCTTTGCTGCAGTGCTTTTGTACAGATGTTCCCATGGCTGGAATGCTTGGGCTTTCTCCCCTTTTGTTCTGCCCTCCAGAGCTTTGCCTGGCATCTCGATATTGTGTGTCAAATTTTTCTCTCGTTTTTTTATTCATTCCAGATTGCACTGAGACACAGGATGGAAATGCAATCAGGAGATTCTCTTCTTTGATTTGAGCAGGAAAACTTTGGAAAACTTTGCATGTTAAGATAGTCTATGAGAAAGAAATGAAGCACTTGGGTATCCCTCTGCTGTACAAGGTTTGGGATTGAAAAACTCGCAGAATTTTTATGCAACGGAGTCAATTATGCCAAATATATATTGCAAAGCCAGGTTTTAACTGCCTCTCCCAAATCCTGTCTGACCATCAGTCCCACGGTGAAATCCTGTTTGTAAATAACTGCTTTCATTTAGAGAGGAGTGGGCTGCCTAAAAATGAAATAGATGCTGTTTTCAGCAAACACCTCACACTCATTCTAAGGGAGGACGCTCTGCAGTGCACCCTCCTTCTAGACCAAAGGTAAGAATCTCTTTGCAGATACTTGCAGGTATTGAAGAATGACTTTTGAAAACATAGTTGTGTCTTCAACGAGTCCTAATGTCTGATGGAGCACATGCCTTTAATACATCAACAGGAAAATGCCTTTAATGTTGCTGTCAAAGCAGTCCCCACACTATTTGCACAGGAGCCCTGTTCTCACAGCACCAGCTCAGCTTCACCTCAGTAGCATTCTTAGGGTAAACAAAGTAATAGTTTTCCCACCTACAGAGCTCAACATAAATTGATAGAAATAGATGGGGTTTAGTCTGGTTTCTTTGATTCTTCCTCTGTTATTTAACATTAATTGCCACTGGCGAAGGTGGTGCCTACATCCAAGGGAATGGAATGCCAGAACTTATGTTCACAGTTAAGTAGAGCTTAAATACTCACATCAATGACATGCCTGTGATAGTTCAGTGTTGCTGGTGAAGCTCTTACAGCACTTCTATATTCAGCACAACATCCTTGCTTCACACAAGCAATATCAATCATTAAAAGCCAATTTCCAGTCTGCATCTGGTATGCCTTGTGTCTATTACACAGAAGGGTGGTGGAACTTGTATTTTCAAGCATGGAGAGAGCCAGAGGGAATCTGAGGCCTTGGCTCTCCTGAGCAGCAGCCAGCAGAAGCTGCTCTTGGCTATATTGAAGAGTATTAGACTGCTTTAAATATGCCCTGACCAACAGGGACCTAGGATAGAATTTTAATTTTAACAATTATCAATCAATTACCTAGTAACAACCTGCATGCTTGCAGCCAAATTATGGTAACAATAGGACAGGTAAAGTTCTATTTGTGCCACCCTTTGCATCAACACTGCTTTGCTGAAAACAGGGTAAGAAGTAGAGGCAAGAAAACAGAACTGTTACCACTCACAGGAAATTGCACAAACATCACAATCAGGATCTTTCTGAAATGACAGCAGAGACACAGCCATGGAATGTGGTTGCGGCTTATCAAGACAGCAGCAAAAAATCAGAATCATTATGCATCTCTCGATCACTTTTCCCATTTTTCCTCTGTCGTTGAGTAGCATATAACTGTTAGGATATTGCTTTACAGTCAAGGAATTTAAACTCAGGAAACACTCCCAAAGTCAGCTCATTTCAGTATCTCCAGCAATGCTGTTGCAACGAGATCATTGCTAACATGTGTGGGAAAGGGGCACCATCACCCTGTGAGCTAATGCCTCCAGAACCAATTGTGGAAGTAACACTTGCAATCCACTCATCCACGCGTATCTGTGTGGAGAGTTACAGAATAGTCTTCCTTGTAAAACTTTGCCATGAAAAATAAATCTTTCTAGACACTAATACACCAACTTCTGTGTCAGCTCATTGCTATTAATATTTAGGGAATCCATCAGGAAATCACAGAAACTGAATGTACAGATGGAAATGACATAAAGAGGAGTACCTTCCTGACTTTAACATTACCACTAATTAATATACTTGAAAAATCCACAAAACAAAGAATTACTTTCCATGAAAAACACGCGTGACTGAGCAACTACCTGAGTAAGCTGTTAAAAAAAAAAAAATGCTGACAGAGGAAGATGTTTATGGAAATCACACAACAATGTCCTATAAGTGCTTATTAATTCCAGAGAGGAATCTTCTCTGGGTAGTTCACAGCCAGACTTCCATTTTTGTGCCTGGACTTCTGTGTAAACTCACTGCTATCTCAACATTTAAGCCCCTCCTACAAGTTACCCTGATCCTTAGTATAGAAAAGTCCTGCCTTCCCCAAAATTTGATACCATGCTAAATAACTTAGAGGGACCCTGGCATGTCCTGTGGCAGGTGTGAACCTCTGCAACTCACAGCCTTCCATGGAAGTGACCTCAGTCTAGATCCTTGGATAAACAGGTGAACACCACCTGCACAAATTGGCCATCTTGAGGAGTGAGTGAATCTGGGACTTACTCGAGCCATATTTTTGTCTTTTCTGGCAGTAGTTCTCACACCAGCTCTGCTAAGAGCAAATGTCAAGGGTGCCACGGGGGTGGTGCCAGTGACAGGACCAGGAGCAATGGCTCGAACTAAGCACAACAAATTCCACCTCTACATGAGGAAGAACCTCTTTACACTGAGGGTGGCAGAGCCCTGGAACAGCTGCCCAGGGAGGGCAGGGAGTCTCCCTCTTTGGAGACATCCCAAGGCCACCTGGACACGCTGTGTAACCTGCTCCAGGTGACCCTGCCATGGCAGGGGTTGGACTGGGTGATCTCCAGAGGACCCTTCCAACCTTAGTGGTTCTGTGATTCTGGGAAGTGATCTGCCAAGTAGCAACATGACAGAAAAACTGATCTGGCTCCAGAAAAATTTCAATCCAAGAAAAGTTTAGGTAAAGGAAAGAAATAATTGTGGGTTTTTCACCATAAGCAAAATAAAATTAAAGACCAATATGGTCTTAAAATCACATGATTGTTTAGGTTGGAAGGGACCTTTAAAGATCATCCAATCCAACCCCTCTGCAATGAACAGGTAGATCTTCAACAAGATGAGGTTATCCAAAGTCCCATTAACCTCACCTTGAATGTTTCCTGGGATGGGGCATCCCAGGGCAACCTATGCCAGTGTTTTATCACTCTCATTGCAAAAAATAGTCCTTTATATCCAATTTAAATTAATATTCCTTCAGTTTAAGACCATTTCTCCTTTTCCTATCACAATAAGACCTGCTAAAAAGTTTGCCTCCATCTTTCTTACATGCTCCCTTCAAGCCCTGAAAGGCAACAGTACTTTATTTTAAACCCCATTACAAAAGCTGGCTGTGGTACACACCTTACCTCATTTCTTGGTCTGATCAGAAGAGCACAAAGTTGCTATACTGTTTCTGACACTGTCCACTTACCCCATCAGACTCCACACTCCAGAGAGATCACAAAGCAGTTCATCATCTCTTGTAAGAGAAGGTCCATACAAGCACAGGGAAAAACACATGGAAACAATAAAATAGAAAATATTAAAATAAAAAAGTTGAAAACCCTAAAAGAAAAAAAAATAAACCAAAACACTGAACGCAAAATGACTTCACTAACTGCACTGAGCTTTTGAATCACACCAAACACTGGCATTGTGCCTCACTGAGGAGGCAGTTTGCCAGGACATTGCCATGGCCAGCTAATAACCATTCCCACACAATGGGCAACAGAGATTAAACCCAAATATTTGAAGGTTTGCTTTAAAAATATTTTTACCATATTTAAGAAATAAAGCAGTATTTTATTCTTTCATATTGAAACTATTAAGCCAATTTCTTCAACACTAAAGCATTTTTTATTTCCACAAGCCACTGCTATATCTGTTTTCCCTCCTGGGTGTCCTGCTATAGTGCGTGTGCACTCTTGTGCAAGGCTACAAAGTCCTGGGAATTCCTTTAAGACACTCAAGTCCTATGCCAGGTGTTTGTAAGGATTAACATTTCAAGGACTTAAACAGATTGTGGATTTCTATAAATTGCTTTGAAAACCAGTTCTTAGACTGAATGAGAACTGATATTACTGGACAGAGTTAAAGAAAAGCCTCTCTCACATTTTCATTTTTTATTATTTCAGCACTGTTGTTTCCTGTTTCATGCTGGAGCCATGGGGTTAAGAGATGTAACGGATTTTATGATGCAGAAAGACTTCTTTTCTTAAAGAAAGCAGGCAGAGGTTGTGTTTTCTTAACATCACTATGAATGATTTTGGTGATTTGCTCTTTGTTATCAGTAACTGATATGGTCATGGAAAAGGTGATACAAGACAGAGATTTGGAAAAATTTGTTTTTATGCTGTGGCAGAAAAGTCTTCTGTCTAACAGTACACGTTCCCTCTGGATTAAGTAACCTTTGCAAGTTTTCCACAAACTGATTCTGCCGAATAGAAATTGATTAATGAGCTCAGACACTGAAATTGTCAGTAGAAAATATCCATTGAGATTCCAGTCAGCCATCACCAGCCCCAGGGTCAAGGAACACCATGGACCGACTTAGCTGAGAAGAGAGCAGCCTTCATTTGTCTTCTCTCTAACTTCATTTTAACTGTGCCTGATGGCACTGGGTGCTGCCAGGAGTCTGCCATCACTTTTTTGATAAACCCGTGTACTGAGGGCTTCTTCACTGAGCTGTAAAAATTCCTTCAAGGCTATAACTTCAGTGGCCTGAACCTCCACTGCCCCTAAGCTTGAGACCTTATTTATACCTGTGCAAAATTAGAGAAAAGTTGGAATCAAACACAGTGTCATTCCAGGCATCAGAGGCATCGTCTGTGATGTTACTCCTAAAGCTTCCTGATACCATTGGTGCCAGTTTCTTCTGTAAATACACACAGTAGTAGTACCCAGCTTACTTAAGAGCATTCACTTCTCTTTGACTTCATTCTGCCTCATACCACAACAGCTAACATAATAAGACATGTTTAATAATAATATACATAAATTCATAAATGTAAGACTCCAAAGAGCTTTCTGTTGACAATGTTCAACACACCTCTCTGTCCACAAAGCTCAGAAGTTTGCATCTGCTGGCCCGAGAGACTGACTTTGCAGTCAAAGCTATAGATACTGGAAATTATGTAAAAGTTACATCACATAGAATCATATTTTATAATATAAGCTGGATTTCTAGAAAGACGAAAATTTGTGAATTATTAATGAAACAGTTCATGTTTTATCTACCAATTTTAAATTCCATTTTCCTGGTATCTATTCCATCAGTAAGGAGAGATGTTTTATGTGTGGCATTAGAAAACTTTTTTTTCTGGGAGATCTTAATATATTGATTCAGAATCAATTCTTTTTTTGTCCTTTTAAAACAATGTGGGGGTTTTTTTTGATTATACAACAGTCTTATAGTCAAAAAGATCAGTCCTGTTTTTTATACAGACTTTCTATCCTCACTCTCCACCTTCTTGCTGATTTCCTTCTTCCCATTATGTACTTCTCGGGAAGATGCAGTCTCCAGGGACTTCTTTAGGCAGAAGTAATACAGCTTGAAAGTTATTTCATGATGTGAACATTTTTCAATCCCTGATGTGTATTTCACTCATTGGGGTAGGGAGATGATGCTTCTATATTTTAAAGTTAGAAGGTTCCCAGCACTCACATGTCCCTAATGTAAATTGCAGCAAGATATTAAACTCACCAGGTTTCTCTTTCCCACCTGCAAGACGGATGTCAGGAATGTCTTCGGATAATTGCGATGAAAAATTCTAGCTTGTGTATGGATTATGGTGCAGAATTTCTGTGGACTGTTTGGTGACATCAGTTCCAGTTCTGAAAACCCTGTGTCTATGAGGAGCACAGTATCTGAACTACTAACTTCCATATTTCTACACAAATCCCTATATTTCTAAATCTGTTCTGCATTTTAGAAAACATTGCCTTGCACTGCAAATCAAGGTACCTTTAAAAAAAACATTAAGTTACACCAAAAAGATCATGTGAAATTAATTGTGTTTAGCACTTTAGCAAAGTTTTTTTTTTGTTTTATCCTAGCTAGCCAATAAAATAAAAGCAGCTAATTAACAAAAATTAATTTTTACAGACAAAGCACTTCAGGCATTAAATTGCAAAGTATTACCAAAGTATATGCACAAATTTATAATTTATTCCAATGCATACCCCTCATTTTTTTCTCTGATGCCCTTATTGCAACAATAATTGAGCAATGATGAATTTTAAGAGCATCTTGTACCTGAGAGAAGCAG
>VYZR01013125.1:10535-36344 GCA_013400675.1 Oxylabes madagascariensis | reverse complement strand
AGCAAACACCGCAACGTAAAATATCGGCAGAAATATTTTCCCAAACTCTTGGATGTCGGTTTTATTGCAGGAGAAAGCATGTTCATCGTAAACATATTCAGCTGTGGTTTCTGCGTATGCTTCTGTCATGCTGAATTTGCTGGCTAGAGGCAGAATGGAAAGAGTAAAGAAAATAACATTAGAGTGATCTTCTATGTGCTGAGGTAAAATACTGAGGGACTGCACCAAGCATGCTTTGGGATTTTGTCACTATTTATTTTAGTGAGAGTTATATTACTGTGGAGCTGATGGTAGTTATGTTATGACAAAAGCTCAGATTCTGTTGTTACATGTACTTCACTGAAAATTAACTCTTTAGGATAAGAAAAAAAATAATGATAATTTCAAGGGCTGTCACATAAGCCCCTACTTATTGAAGTGCAGCAGGAGCAGCAGCAAACTGAGATCTGGCTGAGCTGTGCATGTGGTGCATGGCTGCACCACGAGCAATGCAGGTGCTCTGCTAGTCTGTGGGCAGTGCTTGGCAGGAAACAATAGTTCACAAGTAGATGTTGTGCCTGTCAGATTCAGTGCCTGTCAACACCCCAAGAGCCCCATCTCCCCCTCTCGCTAACCCTTGGCTGGAAGGGTGGCAAGACGCCTAGTTTGGCCTGGCCCGAGCTGATGCTTGCTGATAAGGGAGGAAGTCTGCACTGGGACAGTGCCGGCAGCAAGTGTATCTTTGATGAGGCTTTTCTAAAAATCATCCTATGATCAAAAGAAGAGAAAATATATTGGCCCTTTTCCTCAAGCAACAAAGTGTCTCGTGACTGCTCCTGCTCTGGCTATGAGGCTGGAGCCAGGAATTCACCTTGGCTGAATCCAAAGAGTATGGGGTGCAGGTGTGACACCTCTGGGCTCACTGGTCTGCACACCCAAAAACCCAGAGCACCTGTCAACTCATCTGCTCTCCTTTGGGATGTGGTATTCAAGTCTTCGCAAAGATTTCTGTTTGCAAGGAATCAAAAATCCTATAGGAGTGCAGAGGTTGCTGTATTTGGTCTGCTCCCTCCCTGGCTGGATAAAGAGCTTGTAAGTATCCATTACTTGCTCTTGCTGTAGGAGATGAAAGAAAGTGTGATACACTGTGCATAAGCCCAGGGAGATGATACCATGGCCAAACCAGCCTGTTAAAGCTGAGACTGAAAGAAAAGTGATAACAAAACTGAGACTAATAACTACCCCTTGGCCACAGTGTCACCATCTTACAGGAATGCCCCAGTGCCTGTACAGAAAGGACTCGGTTCAGTGACCACAGGCTGTCTCTGATAGAGATGTTTACATCTCCTGTTAGTGGGAGATATAGTCAATACAGCCAACAAAGAGCAGTGCATCTTATCCAATGTAGATCAGGCCAAATCTGCTTTAAGACAAGACAGACTGCTTTCCAGACTGCCGACCACACTGATGAAACTTCCCAAATATAAGGTGAGCATGGACACACTGCTCAGCAGTAGGTGCTGATGGTGTATAGCTACTCTGATTCCTGACACTTATAGCTAAGTGATTGGAATCCACATTTCACCAACAGCAATAGTTTTTATACCTTCTGTTTCAAATAAGCCAGGACTAAACATGAAATAAAGATGTCCTCAGGTGTGAGACAGTTTTCTATGACATGGTGGTAACTACAACAATCTTCCACGTGAGTAGCTACTGTGACCATACCAACATTTTCCTCTAACGCCTCATTGCCAGAGCATTGTTTGTGGTGTCGGCTGTGAAGTTCTGGCCTATTATTTTGTAGCAATATCTTAAAGAGGGTATTTTTTTGTGCTAGTTGGAAATGCAAGCTCTCCATTTCAAAATATTTTTTTTAAATCTGAATGTTCAAACCCTAGTGATAGCACTGGCAGACTCTAGAAAACATCTTTGTGGTTTGCACAGGAAAAGTAGGCTAGAAAATGCTGTCTCAGCACTGGTAGTTCTGGGGCATGGGCACAGGTATGGGGAAAGCTATTTGCAGCAGGCAGGCACACCCAAGGGCAGAGCAGCTCTTGCAGTATCTGTTCACTTGAACTGGGAGCTGAGTCCACCTTCAGAGTCTGTCCAGCCCCTGGGCCCCTGGGCCCCTGGGCCTGTCAGCCCAGTTCAATTCTGGTATTTGACACCAGCAGAGTTAAAGGAAAAGCTTAGGTGTTGGGGCAGAAGCTGAGAGCAATTGCACACAAGATACTTATTTTCTACTGGTGAGATAAATAGAGTTGCCATCTCTTTATCTGCCCTGTTGAGTGATACAGATATGAGCAGGAGACATCATATAAAATCTCAATAACCCATCATTTTATGCCGTCCCATCCTGGTTTCTTTCTTCCTTTCTGAGACTAAATGCATGCAGCAAAAGCACCAGGATTCATCAGGTCTCTTGTATGTGTCGAGTATGTGTCACTCTGTCAGTCCCCCAGCCCCTTAGTCACTGAGCTGTTACTGCACCCATCTCTGCAGTGCCAGAGCCTCCGCCTTTCTCTGTGGGCTTCACAGCTGGCTCTTCACTGATGCAGCAGTGGCTGAGGGCTGCAGAAGTGACTGACTGGGACAGGGGCACCCGGCCTTGGAGAAGACACTGGGTTTGGTCAGCCTCAACAGGAGATGTCTCAAGAGGGATTGAGCAAGAAGGTGTAATGGTGAAGCAGACAACTTTCCTCAGGAGAGTATATAGCAAAGCCATAAGAAATCACTACTTAATGTTTGCAAAACAAGTTTTTCCATGATGGTGGTCAAACACCAGGACAGGGCTCCAGGGAGGTTGCAAGATCTAATCTCTGGAGGTACTTGAAACTCAGCTTGCCCTGCTCTGTGCATGGGTTTCGACAAGAGACCTCCAGAAGTCCTGTCCTATCCTTGTAATTCAGTGGCAATGACAGAGATCATGCTGTTTCTGCAAAGTGTCCCAGCTTCTTCTCTGCCGTGTCAGCTCCTGTTACAGACATGTCATTCCAGAACTCTCATCAGACAAAGAGGAAAAAACTGATCACAGCTTGCTCGTATCTCCTTAACACCTTTGCTAATTGCGCTGTCATCCAGAGAGGGCTGTTTGGTGGTGCTTGCCTTGACTGTCTGTGCTGTGTGAAATCCCTGCTCTGGAGAGAGGGAATGCGCATTGCTTTACTCACCTCTCTGAAAACCTCCAGCTATGCTGGTTTTTAACATGCTTGCTCCCTTAATTCATATCTAGAAAGGCAGCTTGTCTGTCTGGAGAGTTTCCATATGTGTCCGTAGAAGTCACTGTACTCTGCTGGACACAGGATATCACACATATAAGGAGATGCAGCCCCCACCAGGGGTTAGCCCTCAGGTCTGGCAGACTTCTGCACAGACTTCTGAACTGGCATTGCCTGGAGAGAAACCTGGGTGTGGGAATGGCCACTTTCTTCACTGGAGAACATTTACCCAGATGTGCAGGAGAAACTCCTGGCCTTAGTGAAGTAAACAGAAACATCGCTTTTGCTGGGATATTTCCTGAAATACCTTTTTAGTCACATAATCTCTTCTAGCTCACTGATGAGGATCATTTATTTCTAAGTAGCAAATTATTTCCTTTACCCTTGGATGGATGCTTGTGGGGTCTGTGGTACCTACAACAACGGGAAGGGTAAGATTCTGTACTGCATGTCCAGGGGCAAGCAAGGACTGCACTTACCAAAATGGCATTGGTGTTTGAATCTGCTAGCAGTGTGTGACTTGTTCACCATCTAGCTCCTGGATGTCATATATCAGCAGTCACTCATATTCTTCCACCACCACACATCCTGCACAGGCAATGCCACCAGTACTATATGAATATTTAGCTCCTTTGATACCACTTTGCTCCGTTTAAACTGATGATACTCAGTAGGTGGGCTGTAAATTTCAAAGGGCTCCCAAAACATAGCCCATGCCAGATAGGGAAAATGTGTTGAAATTACATTGCACCTCAAAGACAGAAACTTAGATCTGACCATCCTCCATACTTTCCTGTCAGGTATTCTCTGTCAGCCTCTCAAAGTCCACTGCAGCACATGCTACAGGTTTCTCACCATCAGCTTTAACCCAATTTTCTCTTTTATGCTTACAATAAATGTTCACCTAAGGGGCAGAGTGAACTGAAGAGTGCAGAGTACACAGGAGGACTGCAAGGCTTTGAGGTTTTTCCACAAGATATTTTCCCTTGCTGACTATAAGAAATAATAGATTCACTTCTGCTTCTCATGGAACTGCTCAACCACTTTTCTCTCTCTCCGGATTTCCCCATCAATTTTACACCCTACTCTTCACAAACACTTCTGCTCTTAATCACGTTTATAGCTATCTCAAAGACCATAGTCTGCAAGACCAAGACCCCTGTTTCTCAACCCAGCCATTCCCAACCACCATGTGCACCCCATGTAATACAGAGGGAAGTGAAATTGTGAGAGGTCTGCAAACTCCTCTGAGGAACAGAAGCTGCATTTCAATCTCCAAACAACACTGGCATCAGGCTGGGTGACACAAGAGCAAATCCTGTTTATATATCTGATCCTTCCAGGTGTCATACCTGGCACTTCAGCCTAGGGCCATGTTATAGGTTTTACAGCCAAAAAGAGGGAGATCTACAAGCAGTTTTCCTCCTTGTGATGCCACTCCTACCACCAAATAAAAAGAAGTGAAAAAAATGACCAAATCCAGACCTCTGCCAGAGGGTCACGCTTCAGACTTGCACAATATGTGAATAAAAGTATTTCAGCCTCAGAAAGATTTTCACACCTTGGTCAGCATTTCTGAGTGATGCTTACACACTTTTCTAATGCTGGCAAAACTTTTCAGTGCACACTGAATAGCCTGATGAATCAGCTGGCCCTGGGAAGTTGTAGGCTTTGTGAGAACCCCTGTGAAACCCTACAGGTGTATGTAAATCCCTTTTTCACCTTTAGATCTGAGCTGCCATCACCCTACCCAAATATAAATGCTCTTGCTTTTTTGCACTTGCGACTACACCCACCCACTTCTTACCAGCTGTGATTCTCAGCAAGAACATAGAGGTGACCTCAGGCACCTCCAAATGAAATGTTGTAGCTACGGTGGCACTTCTAACACACAAAAGAAAGAGATTAAAGGAAATAACCAGAACTGAGTGAGAGCTAGGAGGAGACAGCACTCTGGGTAAAACTTAACCAGCCTGGCCAAGCAGCTACCACAGAATCATTAGAGGGCCACAGACACCTCTACCCATGGTTTAGATGATACACCACCCAAAACCTAGGCTTACGGTTAATACATTAACCAGTGATGGGGCCTGGTGGCTAGTCCTACACCCTGCTAGTTCCTGTAATTCACTTAGTTTATTTTTCAGAGCAGGGTGGTTCCATTCACAGGCAATGGCCCCTGGAGCTGCTTGGGATCATGCTAGATAGCCAGAGTTAAAAGCAAGCCTATCTCAGCAAAGGCAGTTACTTTAAATCTTAAATTTCAGTCTTTCATTCACTCCTGAAGTGGGGAGGTGTTCCCCCTATTTCACCTCTACATGCAGACCTTTGGAAGTGGGAAGCAAGGTGAAAGGGCTAATCTAACCTAACCTTAAACTCAGGCAAAACGAAATTAAACTGTTAAGGGGCAGAGTGCAGCTAAGGCCAACCTGTGTGGCTTTACAGAAGAGGATTTTTAGTTTGGACTTGCAAGGTTCAAAAAGGGGGTGAGTGTGAGTGAGTTGGAGCTCTGACTCGCACTGCATGCTTATTTGGTTAACACACATCTCCAGCCCAAAGCAAGACCAACAAAACCTTGCAATGGGATTTGGACTGGTTAGACATCAGATCTCAAAAGACAGACACCTGTGGAGGAAGCCTTGCTGAACTAGGAATATTTCTTGTAAAATGTCTGTGGAAATGACTAGTTGAAAGCCAAAAACTCTTTGGTGTTTTCATCATTGCTCTGAAAGTACATTGGCAATGAGAGCTGGCAGGGGCACATGATAAAAGGGTTACAGGACTGGAGAATGATTCAGACAATCTGGGTAATCTGGGGCTTCCTGGATGATTCACATTGGCCCTAATGTAGCCAAATGTGACCAAAGTGACATGCTTGGGAGTTAATATGGGCTGTGTCTCAACAGTGGGGGCATATCCGAAAGGAAACTTGACTGCAAGAAAGCTGATGCAACCCTCAGGTGTTAAAAGAGCTTCCAGATGGGAAGGAACAAGAGAGGGATGACTTTACCATTGCAGAGCTTGATACAGGCGCTGCAGGCATAATTTGGTAACATCTGATTTCACTTTTGCTTGTGTTAATAATCTTGCTAATTATTTGAGTGGGATTAGCTATCTGTTAGAGTGATGCAGGGAAATTCAAACCAGAAACATGCAAGACAGGAATAAGAACATTTTTAACACTGAAAGGCCAATGACTGGAACAGACTTCAGGTAATAAAAGGACATTTTTGTATGTCTGAGGGTCTTCACTTTGGTCTGGGAAATGGATTTAGGCCAGACATAGTGGAGATGCTCAGCAGGAGAGTGCTGGGTTAAACCCTACAGCCCTTGATAGGCAGGGAGGCAGACCTGAGTGGGGTACAATTCTCTGAACAACCATGACTCTCTTCTGGTAATAAATGACTGAAAAAGCTAAACTGTCCTCTCCACAGCACTAGCTAGCTCAAATCCTGGGATGTGACCCCTGGAAGGAAGCAGGAGCTGCTGCTGGCTTTGGGTTAGCAGTGAGGCTATCATGATGGCTGTGGAAAGAAAGCAGCACAGTTTGGAGATGTTATCAAATAGCCACCCTGTTGAAACCTGTGTGTTTTCCCACCTAACCAGTTATTTTTTCATTCCTCCCTAGCTTCTGAGTGAGTGTGGAGTAATGGCACATGCTCACTGCTCCTCCAGTTCTTCCTCGGTGACTCTAAGGTGAGGAAATTCCTTTCTTTGGTGTTTCTTCTTTCTTCTGTCATTTATTCTCAGATCAACTGGACTATTTCTATGGCCCATCAGAATTCTGCAAACCTAATAATTGCTTTTCTATTTGGGTGGTTTAATTTATAGAGGCTTCCCTCAGTAATGAGAGGATAAGTTTTTTAAAAGCAAGTAGTTTGCTGGGGTGCTTTGTTATTAAATTTTCCAATTCAAGGTGAAGTTGAAGGCGCAGAAACAGGATGGTGAGGCTTTCAAAGAATCAGGCCACTTAAAGTGTCATAAGTAACTCATAAGTGACTCAGAGATAGAAGCTGATAAAACCACTGCTGATAAGTATATGACTGAATATTGCAGAGACCTTGGATCCCTGTGAGTGCTCCCGTATTAAGGTCACTAGAATTTGATCTTACCTTTGTTAACTCCTTCTTTGAAAACCTCGCCCCTACAACACCCTAAATAATCTCACGACCCTGCCCCTGCTCTCCCTCTTAGTCTTCACCCCCTCCCCAGCCCGGGGAGAGGAATAAACTGATTCTTGAGCTTCACAAAACAGAGACTTGTCTTATCTGTTTCCCTGCCGGCGACTGTAACCTCCCTGGACATGATGATCACTGTTGCCTCACGACGCAACAGATCCCTTTACAACTGTATTTAGGTCAAAGATATTTTTAAAAAATGCCACTTCCCTAATCCAGTTCTACAGTTTTTACACCAATATCACAAATTAAATTAGAAGCAGACACCACTAGCTGAAGAAGAGAAGCATGTAAATCTACAAATTTAAACAATGTTTTTTGGTGAAAAAATACATTTGAAAAGATCAGACTTTGATCATGGAAGGCAAGAGGAGACAATGTAGAGTCCAAAATCCCCAGGGTCTCTCTCACCTTTCCCTAGGGCATTATAGTTTTGCAAAGTGCTTTCTCAATGATGCTCCATGCACACCTGGAGGCAACAGCAAGTAACCAGAGCACAAGATTTATATTAGCCCATCACATCAAAATTAGGTGTATTCATCATTTCTAAAAAAAACCCCACAAAAACATGGACTTTCTGCTGGATGTCTCTGCCAATGTCAAGGGCTTCATTACCTGTCTTTCAGAGCAACAACAGAGGTATAATTTTGAACAAGGTCTTGCCCTTGCTCCCTCAGTGCACTGGCCAGGCTGGCTGCCTCACTCAGGCTGTTTGTGCTACCACCACAGCCAAGCAGGCACAGGGGACTGAACCCAGATGTCCTGGGCACATCCTGCCCCCAGCAACATCCCTCCGCTTGCTGGTTTTGTTTCCCCACCAGAAAGACTTGCTGTGAGCCAGTTGGAAGTGTCAGCTGCACCACAACAGTGTGTGGTTTGTTGGGGCCAAGGAAAGCCCTGCCAAACCCCTGGCAGCTTACCCCCGTGGCTGCTGGTGTATTTATAGCAAAAGCTGAAGCTTTCAGTGGTTTCAGCTCCTTCCCTCAGCGCTGGGGAGGACAAAGCCCCTCTAAGGCTGACAGCGTGGACATGCAGGAGCCTTAGTGCCTGCACACTTAATGGAGCAGGGAATAGGTTCATGTTTCAGGGCATGACCAAGTCTCTTGAGCACGTGAAGCTGTTTCAGAAACGACTTCATTCATTTAGGAAAGATGTCCTGACAGTATAACTCAGACTCCCACATCTCCCTTACATGTTAGAATTGAGGTTCAAAAATCACTGAAATGGTTCTGAAATTTGCATCCATGTCTCTCAGGGTGGTCTTGATCTTATGACCAGAAGCAAGAGATCTCTGCAGAGCTTTTGCAGCCTGAGATGGTTTCCCAGCAGTGCCCTGCTCCCAGGGATCAGCCAGGGGAGAAGAAATTAGGTAAATGATGAGTTTTGTTGTAGAGCAGTACTTATTTCGGTCCTCACAGAGGCTGGGGAGCACTTTAACTCAGCTTCTAGGAAAGCAGCAGCAGAGCTGAGGGAGCAGGTGCCCTCCCAAGAGCTGCCTCCAGGGAACTGGAGGTTTGGGGTTGTCATCTGACAATGGTGACTGGATGGTGACTGCCAGGATCAGGTTTTTCTTGGAAAATTTATTTCACAGGTATTTCATCTAATCTGTTAGTTTCCCTAATTGCCCTTTCTGCTTGCATGGTTGCTCAGGCACTCTGTATCTATTTTTTTTAAAAGGTATAGCTGACCATTTTGCCAGTGTTTCCTCTTACCTGCTCTTCCTCAGTATTTCTTTCTCCCAGGCCTTCTCTTCTGAAGCAGCATTCAAATTTCTTTTGTATTTTCTGTTGAAGGGACAGCAAAAACAGATGATGATTTGTAGCTATGAGCACTGTTTGTACTTGTTTATGGTTACTGTTGGCTCCGTCCTCTCACTGCCTTTATTGTGACATCTAATTGCTTCCTGCCCTTACTCCCTTTTTGTGATTAATAATTTCACATTGCCTCAGCGTCCCTGAGAAATCAGAGAAGGCTCTCTAGCAGTGGGAGATCTTTTAAGTCATCTTCACCACCATTTCAGAGAGCAGAGCACATTAAGCCTTCTTGATTGCGTATGGATGAGATTTAAGTTCTGGAGTTGCCAGCTCTTTCCTGGGAATATCAAGTGTTCTATAGGATTTGCTCTCAATTTATTACATGCTGTCTTTTGTCAAATTTTAGCCTTTTCTTCTCCCTTTTGGACTTTTTCTGCACTGTCCAGACCCTTTTGATTCATTGCAGTTGCCTTCTTTTATCCTGTCATCCAGTGCCTTGACTGCACACAGGGCTTGCCCCAACAGACCAGATTTTGGGAACCACTGTTGTGGATCTGTGTTTATATCACACAAGAACGTAGCAGGCACCACTGTATTACTCAAATGTCTCTCACCCAAACCAGCAGACATCTTCATGTAACATCTTTCCTGTGGAAAGCTGAGTCACAGAAAAATCAAGTATGTTATACGGGAAGTTAAAGGTTTTCAAATGTCTTTAATTTCCATTGCTCTCTTGCTGGTCTGGCTGTATCAGATGCTTTCTATTGACTCTACCAGATTTTCTGCTTTGGGTTGTCTTTCAGTGCCAGTGATGTTTTAGATATTGGTTCACTGATTAAAACAGAAGCAAGCAATGCTGGTGAGTTGTGAAATCTCTGCAGACATCAAACAAAAAACTTCTAATGAAGTAGAAGGGCTGTATCTTCTTGTTCTGTCCTTCTAGGTTAATGTTGCACACTAGTCATAAATCAGCATTTACCAACCTTGAGGATTTCTATCTAGGGTGAATAGTCTTCTTACTACAGGATGTCACAAATAATTAGTGACTGAGTAAAATTTATCTGCCCTGGTTCATTTAGTTAACAGAAGTGCTTCCCTTTTTACTTTCACAATTTTAAACAGTACCCACATCATCCTTACCCTAGTTAAATATCATTTAGGTTCCAAGCACTAAGCAGTGAAGAATTTCCTTAAGTTCATGAGACACCATTTCATCTCAGCTTGCTCTGTCAAATCATAGGGAAAATGTAATTGTCTCTTACCTTAATTCATAGCTGCATTGAAAACCAATGTTTTCTTCAAGCTGAGCCTGTTTGGATTTAAATGTACGTTTCCTCTTCTCTAATGCTCATGCCTACATGAACATGTTGGCTTCCTGGGCTGAGCTTTGGGGCTGAGCTGAGAAAGTACTGATGTGTGCGTTTGGGTCCTGATGGCTTCTTGTGAAACTGTGAAGTAGAATGCAGCCACTCAGAGGGACAGAAGTACTTACAGGGGACAGGACTTGCACAGAGACAGAAATGCCTGAGGTGCTACGACAGCATGTCAAAGCTGTCACCCCCTTAGTTTTCCCCATTCTATGCAGAATGAAACATTTTTCACTCAGACACAGTACAGTGTGTAGAAATACAAGTTTGGTAAAATAGCAGGGGCCTTGAACTGTGGGGATGCAGGAAGGAGCACAGAGGAGTACAGGTATGGGATGAAGAAGAAGAGGCACAGGCCTGCACTGGGGAGCCCAACAGCTCTACACAACTCACTGATGGTCAGTTAAAAAAATGCAGATCTGGAGCTGGCAAAACTGGGATAATGGTAAGAGAGAACAAAATTAGTATCTAACATACATAAGGGGCACTGCCTATAGTAGGCTGCATACAGACCCATGAAGAGAGAAGAAGGTATAGAAGCATGTTAGAAAACATAGAAAAACAATCCAAAGCAACTCCTAGGAAAAGACAGAAGGAAAATCAGGGTAAACATTGCACTCATCCCAGGCAAGGACTGGAGGTGCTGGCAGCTGGCAGCTCAGTCTGACACCTCACTTCACCACAACCATCAGCCTTAGGACCCAAAGGAGCAGGGAAAGAGTGAGCACAACACCAGGAAAATGGATAGAAACTATGCGTGTTGAAAAAATTTGAACTGTGATAGTGTTCTTGTTTTTCTGCAACCAGCAGATTTAAGCTGATAACAATTGGAGCCTTGAGAATGCCATTGCACTCACAATAAATCCTTGGCCCTACCTATGCATACATTGTGCCCCTCTTTGTCTATAGACAAGATTTTAAGCATAATGTCTCTCTACAGCCCAGAACCAGGGGAGTCTGAGGGCTTAAAATATTGGGATGTTCATTAATCAAGGGCCCTTCTTGGCCTTTGACCCGAGCATCCTGCTTAGGGTTGCACATGAGTGCAGCACAACTGGGATGCTGCGAACCACATTGCCAGGCACCACTGGGGCACAAAAAGCAGTTCCTCTGGGGTGGAGCCAGGCAGGAGGCTGTGCAGTGGGGTGTGTTGTGAGAAACAGACACCACATGCTGTACCAATACCAAGGCCCTCCAGGACACAAGGAATGTGGTCCTGGAACCATCCCCAGATACTGCCCCTGCCTCAAATGTCAAGGGAGATTAAAATGCCTAATCCCCAAAGGCAGAGTTGTGCTGTCTTCAGGCAGGTTGACCCTGGGGGGATTTCAGGGGTGGAGAGTATCTTCCAGGTTGCCTAAGCTGTTGCTTGTGGATTGGTTAGCAAGTTGCCAGGCAAACATCTTCATATAAGTTCAGTTCTGGTATTTCTACCAATTACATTTTGGGTTTTTTACTGTGTTATGCTTTATCTAGCAAATGTTACATCCCCAACAGCTACATAGCAATGTAATTAAGGTCAAACCATGGGCCCCCAACATCAGCCAAATTACACAAGTGATGTTAGCCAGGTGGGCCAGGACAAGCACCAGTGGAAATAATCAGGGAACTGACTCCTGGATAGGTGTTAGCCAGGGACAGCAAAGATACACTGCTGGAAATAAAGTTTAAAGGGCAGGGAACTATAGAGGGCCAGAAGAGTGGATTTTCAAAACTCACCTTTTTCTGACAAGTGCCAGCAGACCCATCCTACTCATTCTTCAAAAACAGATGTAAAGCACTCTGCACTGTTTTCAGGACAACATCAAAAGGTGGGTTTCTCACCACACTCTGAAAGCAGAATCTATGACTGCCAAAATTATGAACTCTTAACTTGAAGAAAGATAATTTCTGGTAGATGGTACTGAAGAAATGTTCTGATTGTGTGAGAACCATTCAGATTCAGAAAGTTGAATGAAGGCTTCCTTAATGCCAGTGATACTCTGACACTATCAGAGCAGCACTGCCCTGTCTGTAGATAGGCTGTTGTCTGCCATATCCTCATGGGGATGACGAAGGGCTGTGTCCCTCTTCCCCACCTCCCTCCGCCTTATAAAGAAGGCACAGATAGACCAGTAGGAGCTTCTCCACTGGGGACCTGCACATGCCAAGCTGCTTTGCTGCTGACCTGTAAAACATGGGCAGAACCCAGACAGACACGGCCACCCTCACCCTGGTGGGCACCCGCTCCTGGGTCACCAATACTCAGCACAGTACCTCTGGTGTAGCTCCGTGCAGGCAAAATCCTCGGGAAGGGGGTCAGGACTTCCCAAACCTAACAGCAGGAGAGGCTGTCCCCAGGCACTGCTTACCTACCTAGGAGGTTCTTTCTACCTGCAGGTAGAAAGAACTTCCTAGCAACAGGGTTTTCTTGAAGGTGGTCGTCAACTTCTTCCTCCCGTGCTGCTCAGAATTTAACTGGAACGAGCACAGAGCAGGCTATTACCCTCAAAAAGAAATGAGGTTTGTTAAATTTTACCCGCATAGGTTTTATCTGGAGACTTCAATAAAAGAGAAACCAAAGCTGACTCACAGAGATCCTCAGCAGGTGTCCCTGGAAGACAGAAAAGGCTTTCTGCTGTATTCTGCTGTAAGTGATGAACCTAGATAAGAGTGCTACTCATTATCATGGGGTGCACTTGTAGTTGTGAAACCAATACCACCTAAATGACAACTGCCACATCAACCATGTCTCTACTCTACATCTTCAGCCTCTGGTATTGAGGACAGCTCAGGAATAAAAAATTCTGAGAAAACTGCTGTAAAGACTCTCATTCTGGTCCCTACAGGATGGAGGAAAACATTTTTTGTTTCTCCAAGCTAAAACAAAAAATACATTGCATCCCTTGTAGTCAGAGAGACTTTTCCTGGGAAGGGCTAGGTACATTGTGCTGCTTTCCCAACTAGGAGGCGCACGATGATTTTAGAGGAAGAAACCAAGAGTAAAGGATGTATGTGCAGGGACACAGTGGATAAAGAGGGGCAAGCACCCTGGTTTTTTTATTCCATCTCCCTCTGATTGGCCTTCCAAATTTGAAAACTCATTTCTCTCAATATCTGGGGAGATCAAAGGTACTTCAACACCACTGGCATCTCCTCCTGCTCTGTGGCTAGGCTGCCAGGCCATCTCAGGGAGGCAGGGTTTTGCACAGCATCACTGGCAAGTTCAAGCTTTGTGGACTAAAGCAGTTGGCAAAGAAATGTCTAGCCTGAAGGATTAAAACCCTGTTCTCCCCAGCACACTCTGTTTTTGCTGCCATGGAGGAAAGCCTGATGGTGGTGATTTTCTACGAAAAGAGGCTCTCTTGGTTCTCAACAGTTTCACTGGAGTCCTCTCTGCAGGGCCAATGGGGAACATTGCGGGGGTATCTGCCCCATCCTCCCAGGATGGAGCCCCTGAGTGCCACAGGAGTTCTGCAACGCAGAGCTGCCCTACATGGCTCAGCAGCACAGCCGTGACTGCACTGACCCCTGCTGGACACTTTTTCTCCTTATTTCTCCAAAACTCTCGTCTTTCCTGTCAGCTGGGTAGAGGCACTTCCTTCTGGAGGTGCATCCCTGCCACATCGGCGTCCTGCTCCTCCCATGCTGTCCTGCAGCAGAGCCCACCCGGCAGCTTTTGGTGCAGATGTGCGCATCAGCTGCTCACACACAGACACACACAAAAACCACAGAAATCATTTCTGTGCCTCATTTCTGAGAGGAAACCAGCAGAGAGAGCCTCATGCCTTCATGTCACTGTCCTGCAGAGATGCAAGAAGACAATTGAGCTCTGGTGTCTTTCCAGCCACCAGCGGGAGATGCATTTATTCTACATTAAAAAGGTGGTGATGCAGAAACTACCCAGAGTGAGGAAGAGAGAAGTTATGTCTAGGGATGAAAATGTTTCATCCTGAGGCCTGGTGCAGGGAAGAGCCACAGAAAGCTGAAGGTTTGCACAGTTTCTACAAGCAGAAGGAGAGCAGCTCAAACAGATAACAAAAATTAAGAGAAACGTTTATTCCCACATTAGAAATGTCATGGAAGGAATAAGGGCACCGAAATAGTTTAGTGCTTAGGCTCACTCATGCCTTGGTGATCCCATCGTGTTCCTGAGCTCCAGCTGTCACACAGATACGGTGCTGTCCTGCCCTGGAGAGGTGGCAGAGGCTCAGCCAGGTCTCCTGCAGAGGTGTCCTCCTCCCCTGCGATAGGTGATGTGCCTGTGAGTTGCTCGGACCCGCCTGTTTCAGGGTGTACCTGAGCTACACTGATCACTCAGACTGCATTGTAAGGCTGCCCTGCTTGTGAGGTCAGCTCCAACAATAATAGCAAGACCCAAGAAAGATGGGAAGAAGCCTTTGGCTGCACAATCACATCCTTTCCCTCCCAGGCTCATCCAGGCAGGAGGAATGGCTGCAGAGCCACACTCCAGCAAGCTGCTGTTCAAAATGCTGAATAAAGAAATGCCTTTCCTCCCTCCTCCCCCTCCCCTCTCTCTCCCTGGTGCTGCTTGTGAGAGCTGAAGCTGTTGGGTACATTCGCACCAGCACCACCCCTCTCTCTGCAGGGCTGCAGCTGAGCACATGTCGTGGCAGTGTGGTGCTGGGGACACCGAGAGGTGCAGGGATGGTGGTGCAAGATGTGCACGGGCACAGAGACAGGTGCAGACATTGGGAGAGAGGAAAGTGGAAATGCTACCTGCCTTGCAGTGAGCATGAACAAAAGATTCAAGGAAACCACCCAACATGGCTCTTTGCTCTCAGCCCAGTTGGATAGCTGAGCATTAGGGAACAAGGCTCATTTCCTCTACTCCTTGTTGTATAGGAAAGGCACTGCCTGTTGGCAGCTGGTTTGCAAACATTTCTTGCTACACAGATCTCTTTACCTTGCCGAGTGCTGCAGTCAAGGCTGGTGCTGACTCAAACACCAAGGGCAGTCAATACTTTTGCAATGTCCTGGCAGCCTGTGTTAGGCCAGGGCTGTGTCCTTCCTTCCTTCTGTCCATCCTCACATTCTGCGCACACATTCACACCTTCTCTCATCTCAGGCATGTGGAAGATCACAGAGACTGCACATCCTCCAAGGGTGCCAGGCGGAGAAGGGGATGAATATCTTGGCAGTGCAGACCTGTGTGCACGTGTTGCACAGTCATTAATGTTGTAGTGGGAAGCCTGCCTGGATAGTGGATTATAGTGAGGAAAAACTGTTTGCTGGGGTGACATAAGCAAACACTGCTGCTTGCTTGGTGGCACTTTTCTCTTGCACAGATCTCATCCAACGGGCTAAGTGTGACCTGGCTGCTGACACCAGCATTACACTGTCTACACTGACTGCTGGAAAGCACAGCAGCCCTGCCAGGACAGCCAGTGGCCACTGGAAAGAGCAGTGCGGGGTCAGAATGAGGCCCCAGCAGACACATACGTCAGCAGAGGCTGTAGGGACCCAAATCAGTGCTATTCTGAGGTGGGGATTTCTGTGAGCTGGCTCCGTACATTTTGGCATTTCAGCCAAGTCAGCAGAAACACAGATTTACCCGGAGCAGAAGCACGCTGCTCAGAAGTCATGCGGCAAAACTGACGCACTACAGTAGCAGCTTTGCTTTTACCCAGTATTACTTGCTGCCTTTAAGGGACATTAACATTTAAGGGTTTTTAACCTTTTTATTATTTATTTTAACCAAATAAGAGTATCAACCCACACATTACAGTTAAACCTGACATATTCAGACTAAGGTTATAATTATCTTTCAATTTCCCGTACTATTTTTACATCTGGACAGAATACCTAAAGTCATGTTTATTTTTTTCTGTCGTGATCCTTCCTGGATCCTCTTCTGGCACAGTTAATAATTTCCATGCTGCTTCATAACTGATATACATACGTGTGTATATATAATAAGCATTTTCAAGAGCCTGAAAATAAAACTAGATTATCCTTGACATGATACAATTAACTTGGGGAGTTTCATGTATGCTAATGTAGGCCCATCCTTGTGCAGGAGCATCCTTCAGCTAAGAGAAGAGTGGGACACAAATACCCTTCATTAACTTTTCTTTTTCCCCTCCTTAAAGTTTTGCCTGGTTCTGACCTCCAGGTGTAGCTGGAAGTTACCACAGCAGAAAGAGGCAGAACTGGCTGGCAGGACTCCTCCAGAAAGCACCGAGTCAGTCCCATCCTCAACCCCAAACTGCATGCACTGTCCTGAACAAGTGATCTGAAGGCCAGAGATTCTGCCAAGGATTTAATAAGTTTGTCTCCATGTTGCCTTGGGCAGGAGGATTCAGCATAATGCCAGAAAAAGCCAGATATGGACTAGTTTCTTACTCCAGGATACTGTTTTGGGACAAGAGACTATGATTACCTGTGCTGAAATGGCAGTCCTGCAGCTCAGAGCTGAGATGAGGAACAATCTGCTAGGTCCCACTTCACACTATTTTCTGAGGGATCTAGCAACATCATAAGCTGGCATGTCCTCATACATCCCACTTTTTGCTGCTGTAGTTCAACAGCGTGGTCCTTAAACATACCCATACAACTGCTGCACATACTTGCACAGTGTGGCAAGTGATGAGCACCCCTGATGCCACTGCAATGCTCCAGCCTGTCAAGGCCTTTCCATCCAGACATTCAGAGAGCATCATGAGTGGCAGCAGACAAAGTCTCCATCTTTCTAAGAGGCCTCCTGTAGAAGGGACCCTCTGGTGAAAGTAACACCAGTAGATGAAAAGAAAACAAGTATGTATTTTAGGTTTAAGCACGAATGTGGATAACAGTTACTCTGGTCACTTCTTAAAGATGATGTGCTGAAGCCAGAAGAAGAATGTATCTGACTGTTTCCTGTGCCAACATCATCCTAAATCCTCTTCAACCTGCATTATCTCAGCAAAAAGAAAAATCAAGATCAGGATATGAAAGTAAGCAACAGATACGAGCAGGAACAGTACAACAGCTGTGGTGGAACACCTGTGGTGGGTACCTTTTATGCAAGTGGGTGAACAGGCACTGGGGCTGTGCAGGATGTTTTAGCCTCAGCTTCTTGTGCTCCCTGCTCTTGGGAAAATCATAAAATTTGACATTTTCCTCAAGCTGTCTGTCAGCTTGCACAGATACAGGAAGATGTCTTCTGTTCTCAATGCCCTCACAGGCACTGGAAGGATAGCAGACTCGACCCTTCAGAAAGCAGAGGAGCTCTGTGACATACAGGGATGCTTCTGGCTGCCCAGAGCAACACAGGGCAGCTCTTGGCAGCCAAGCACTCTCCGGATGTGGGTCTCACCTTCTCCCTTTGCACAGGAAGGCAGCAATACCAGCTTAAAGCAGTTGGGCAATGAGGAGAAGTTGAGGTCAGGTCAAACTCAGAGCTCCTGGTACTGCTGACAAAACAGAAGCCAGCTGCCTCTGGCAGAAAAACCCTTTAAGATGCAGAAAGCATCTCCCACCTCCTTGCTAGAAGGGCTTGTGAGTGGTGTTGAGGCAACAGCAGGGCAGGATGTCCTTCAGTGAGA
This sequence comes from Oxylabes madagascariensis, assembly GCA_013400675.1. Lineage (NCBI taxonomy): Eukaryota > Metazoa > Chordata > Aves > Passeriformes > Timaliidae > Oxylabes > Oxylabes madagascariensis. The sequence continues at coordinate 18,319 of VYZR01013125.1, read as the reverse complement.
GCTCAAAAAGTGAAAGACTTTGCAAAGAAGGCTCTGCATGTTTAAGCTACCTTCACGCCACTGGGTTACAGCCCTGGTGGGGAAGCCTCACTCCAACAGCTACACAACAGCAATCAATGAAACCTCTGAGCAGAGGGGGATGCCCCCTAGCAGACATGCTCAGCAACCAGAGAAAGGCCATCATCATCTTGCCAGCTTGGGCAAATGGGCTCCAGCACCTGTCCCAAAGCACTCACACAGGGTGCTGGGTGAGGCTGTTGAGGCTGCAGAAATCATTCCCATACCTTGTGCTTCAGCTGAGTGAATTGTGCTCTAGATTCATGCTGTGAATCTGCAGGGGAGAGATTTGGTGCCGTCCTCTTGCCCATCTCCCTTTGGCTATGCCCTGAATTTTTGTGAAACCCCTCCTAGAGAACCTGAGAACCTGAGGGTGTGCATATCCAAAAGAAGCCTGGCTGGCAATGAGGCACCTGAAAGGTAGAGACTGTACTGCTGGGACCCAGGCAGCAGCTGAACTGGAGTCAGAGAAGAGGCAGCTGGAGGGATTATCAGCTGTGTAGATCTGTCCAGGACAGAATAAAATGCAAATGCTGACACAAATAATGATGAAACAGATTCCTCAGGTGTAAAGATTGTGCAATTACACTGCACACAGTATCTTTATTATAAAACTTAAAATATGGTGATATCTTGTAGAGACACAAATAGAAGATAACAAAAAGCTTTGGAAAACCATTGCATTTATCTAACAACATTTGTACATTAAGAAGTATATGTATGTATATAAACAGGTATATGCGTGTGTATTTGTGTATATATACACACATGGGCAAGTATTGATGTGCATGTATATGTACATACCTCTATATAATATAGATACATATAGATATATCTATATGAATGGGTAGCCATTCACATATATAAAATCAGCCATTCCAAGCTGAAACAGTAACTGGAATGTCAACCCCAGCTGCCTGCTCAAGAGCAGTGACCACACTGGCACACCAGTTTTCAGTTCAAAAAGTTCAAAAATGTTCAGAAAGTCCCCTGATGGGGATGTGTGACAGCTCACATGCACTAATTTTCCCACTCTTCAGCCTTTTTCCCGGTAACAATTTCTCCATCCATTCCTACAGCATTCGTTCATTCCCACAGGGGTTGTCCCTTGACATCCAAACATCATTTCTAAGCTACAGCTTCAAACCCTTCCAGCCAAGAAGCTGCAGGCCCTGGCAGCAGATGGGGAGTTAAGATCATACCCAGATAATAATTCACATTGATTTTACCAAAACACATGGACCGCATTTATTTCTTGCTTATCCAGTTACTTACTCCCTAAGCTCTTCTGGGGCTGGAAGCATTGTTCAGATCTGTCAACAGGGAGCCAGGCCCTGCCATGACACCTTAAACTTGGGCCCCGTTTCCCCTCCAAAGAGCAGGTTCCCACTCCTGCCGCGAATCCCATCCCTGCTCACAATGCCGACACACTCTGCTGAGACGAGGGAAGGAGTGGTCAAGTGTCCAGGGTTTGGAAACATAAAGAGTCCTTTTCAGTACTGAGTCTGAAGTGGGGAGGGTATGTTTCTAAGGTACCTCTCCATGCTGCTCTGGCAGTGTGGGAGTCTGCCGGTAATTTCACAAAGCAAGCATAGCAGGATGTGCTGAGGAAAAGGGAGGATGATGCTAAAAAAAAACAAACCAAACCAACAGAAACCAAAACTCTAAAAAGTGAGAATACCAAAAGCAACCATGATAAAAGCAAAATCAAGCAGCTGTTTCCACTTTTCGTGTGCTAAAAGGTTGCTCAAACAGTCCATGGCTGTGGATGCCCAGCTGAGGATTTCTCCATTTTAGGTCACCTGTCCAGGATGATAGTTTTGGACTTGTAGTTCTACATGACAGTGCCAACAGAAGACAACTGTGAGGACTTTGTGTGCAGAGAGGAGTGCTTGCCCAGGCTGCGCCCACTGAAAGCCCCGTAGCCTTTGCATTTCGAAAGAAAACATGCAGATTTTTTGAAAGCGTCAAGGAGATGCTTCTTGAACTTCTCACCCACAAAAGCATAGATGACCGGGTTGAGGCAGCAGTGGACAAAGGAGAGTGCCTCAGTCAGCTCCACGGCTAGGTCTAGCTGTTGGCTTATCTGGCAGTCATCGATGATGGACATGTTCCTCAGAGAGTCCAAAAACAGCACAATGTTGATGGGGGTCCAGGAGAGAAAGAAGACAATGACAACAATAAAAACCACTTTTATTGCTTTGTACTTGTTCCTGGTTTGGCACTTCTGCAGATTTTTCAAGATGCTGCAATAGCAGAAAATGAGGACAACAACAGGGATTAGCCATCCCAGGATGTTGACTTCAAAATTACTGAAAGTCTTCCAGCCAATGCTGCCATCAGGATAGTGAGGGAGGCACTTAATCTGGTTATTGTCATTCACTTCTTGGAAGAAAAGTAGGTCTGGCATTGATGCTAAAATGGCAACTGTCCAAACGACCAGACTGGTGATAAACCCCATGGCAGCTGTCCGAATCCCTTGAACATGAAGGGAGTGGACTATGGCCAAGTACCTGTCGATGCTCATGATGGTTATGAAGAAGACATTGCTGTAGAAACCAATGAAGTAAACTGAGCTGATGATTTTACACAGTGCATTTCCAAAAGTCCACTGGCTCACAACGGAGTACTGAACCAAGAAGGGCAGGGAGAACACCAAGAGGAGGTCGGAGACAGTCAGATTCAGCAGATACACATCAGTCATGGTCTTGATTTTCATGAAGACTGTCAGAATCCAAAGAACCAAAGCATTTCCCATGAGGCCAGCCACAAACAGTAGGGAGTACAGCACTGGAAATAAGGTAGATGCAAATGCTGGAATACTTTCAGGATGACAGATGATGTGTAGTTCTGAGTAGTCGAAGGCATATTCATAGGCTGCAGAGGAATTAGGTGTTGGTGATGTGTAACTCACCTGTTCAAGGATAGTGAAATTCATATTAGCCAAATCCCACACAAGTAGATATACCAGGCAAGAGTCAGCTCATACCAAGCTGCACGAAGACAAAACAGATGTGCCACAGCTGTGGTACAAGAGGCAAATGAGGAATGAACACGAATGGCTGGCCAACCCCTGCAAGACCCAGGATGAGATCCTTGTATCACAGGGGCAGAGGAGATCAAGGAAAATGCAGCTGTGGTGGTAGAGGTTACCAGCATCCTCCTGCTGGCTCCATGTGAGGCCATGGCCCATGCCCGAGTCCAGGTGGGGCACTGAGGCCAGAGACAGGGAGCATCCTCAAACCAGCAACAACATGGGCATGGCCAGGAGGCTGAGAGCCCCTGATATGGGTTTTGGAGTCCTATTTTATGTTTCTTTCAGAAAGGAGAAAGGGAGCAGGGCCCAGGGAGAAACTGACATGTTAACACTCCTCTCCTAAAAGCTTTGTTTCCAGTTAGCTGAGTGCCAGAAATGGGATGCACCAGCAGCAGTGACATGCCCCCTTCCTGCTCACCAGCCCCTTGCAGCTTGCCCACCCCCCAGCAGCAGCCACCACATCCCTGGGCAGTATCTGTGGCAGCAAACAATTATAGAAGATGGATAGCAGCACCCCTGTCAGAATGTCCTCCATAGGACACTCCTAGGACAGAGTGTCATAGGACACACCTCTACCCTCAAGGACAATCTTCTTCCACAAGCACAGTCTCATCAGCTAAAGATATTTTCTCCCTGTGTTTTGGTTTCTTTCCAGAGAACAACAATCACACTGATTGATCCTAAATGCCCATCATCTCCACCGTAACTGTGTCCCCATAGGAAAAATTGGACCTCTAAGATGTGCTACGGGTCCCAGCTTGCAGGAGAGCAACCCGGCAGGAAGTGACTCACCAATGTGTCCTCAGAGCCACCACTGCCCAGCAGGTATGTGGAATTCTGCTCCATAATCCAACACCGCGTCTGAAAGAGTGTAAAATTTGTCTTTATATCACGTATTTTTAAGAAGCAGGCATACCTTTGCATATATAGGCCGGCAATATTTACCTCAGCTTATGCTGCAATGCCAAGTCACAGGTAGGGTCCTTACTGTAGCAGGGCACAGTCCTAAAATAGTTTTTCCTCTGTGTGACCTGTGTTGCAATAAAGATATATGAAACCCCAAGCCATTGAGTTCAGCCTCTGTACTTAACGCCTACAGAACGGAAATGTCAGCTTTATCTTCTATATAATCACAAAGTTTTCATTTTGAGCACTTTTATTTTTCAGTGGAAGAGACCTGCAATTTCCTCCACGTCTTTGAAGTGTTCCCGTCTCCCACCTCTCCCACCTTCATGCCCTGTCTCACCTGCTGCCTCTGCTCTGCAGTTCCAGTGTCTAGGAGAGAGAAAGTAGTGGCGTCTCTCCTCTGGACCAAGGACTTTTGGTGAAGATGGCTGAGGGTGATGGTCCAATGCTGCCAATAGCCAGTGATGGCAAAGGGCCCCAAGTTTGCTTTAATATTTCATTTTTCCTTGGAAGGCACCTTCCCCCCACACTCACCCAAGCATAGACAGGAATACCTAAGGGAAACGATCATAGAATCATAGCCATTTAGGCTGGAAAAGGCATTTAAGATCATTGAGTCCAACTGTAAGCCTAACACTGCCAAGTACATTTGAACCTTTCTTCCCAGAACACGCACACTGCAGGATGCTCTCCCAGACTAACACTGAAACAAAGCCCTGAACAGCACTGAATTCCCACCAACTCTACCACATACCTCCTGTGACCTCATCCAGACTCAACACAGCTTCTACCCCACAGCCATCTCCGATCTTCCCCACAACACAAGACACACGGGAAAGAGCAGCAATACTGAGCAACAGGCAACATTTGAAGTGTGTGTTATCTCCTTAATACTGCTGCTCCTCACTAGAGCTTGGTGCCATTACTGAAATTCAGGCAAGTCACATCACCTTTTTGTTCATTTTTGAACAAACAGCACCTCATTGGACATCAGTCCATAGATGTGCTGCTAGAGATCTCCCTGTGGAATCGTCTGTTGTCTTTCTCAAGCCCTTTGGATGTCCACCTTCACCCACCGTCGCTCCAAAGGCAGAGGGATAAATTTCTGGGAACCAAGAAAACCAGCAGCTATCGCATGTGTGGCATTGGATGGCTTTCCTTGGCCATGGTGGGCAACGTGACATTAGGGCAAAGTTTTACATGTGAGTCAAGCCATGACAGACAAGCTCTGCTGGGTATTAACTCTTAAAACACCTGAAACTAGGAATTTAAACCAGAAACAAACTCTTCTGTTATAGGCAGTGTTACTGGCAGTTGCTGGCAGTGTAGAAGCTTTATCTCCACTGCTCTTACGTGGGTTTAAAATGGCACTCACAACTCTGTTGATTCTGAAGTGGCAAAGAATACAACCAGGAATTATTCAATGTGGGAAAAGATGTGTCCACCAAATGGGAATTTGGCAGTTCCGTGCCTCTCAATCTTTAGTCTTCTAAACAGAGATGACAGGCTCTCAGAGCACAAGGACAGCGAAATGAAGGGGCGCGGCTCCCTCTGCTGGGCATTCCTGCAGAATTGAGGCACATCCCCGCAGAGATGTGTGTGATCAGCGGTGCCGTTTCACCTCTTCATTCATCATGAGGCTTATGTTAAGGAAGAGAACTCTTCCACAGCAAGATGATAACCTGGAGACTGCTGCTGCTGACAGGGTTTCATGCTGGATGAGCTCTTTCTTGGGATGCACGCCATTTGGCCAATATTGTTGCAGCCCATTTTGCTTCGGAAAACTACAAAAATGTCAATTGTTGCTGCACCCAAAGATATGGAGGGAGAGGATCTAGCCAGACCATCCACAGCTCCATACAGAAACATTTCAAATGCATCACTTGAGTTTGTCGGCCTTAGCAGAGTTATGCTTACTCCTCTAAACAATCTACTTACCCAGTCCCATCAGAACAGCCAGAAACACTCCAAAAGAAATAGCCAAAGGGGCTTTTTCAAAATAACACACAGATCCCAGACAGCTTCCTTATATAATCAATTGGATAACAGATGACAATTCATTGGGTTTACACGGAAAGGTTTTGGTAGCATGGGCTGCCTTATGTGGGAAGATGCCAGAATCTGCCCCCGTGGTGGTAGTAGCCAGCTCCAGCTGACTCCAAGATGGCCCTGCCGCTGGCCAAAGCTGAGCCCATTGGTGATGTTGGTAGTGCCTCTATGATTCAGAAACACTGTGCAACTGCAGCTGTGAGAGAGCGAGAATATGAGAGAAATGTTCTGCAGGGACCACAGCCAGTGAAGATAGAGGGGAAGGAGGAGCTCCAGGCAGTGGACCAGAGATTCCCATGCAGGCTGTGATGATGCAGGTGTCCCTGTGCTGGTGCACAGTGGAGCAAGATGTGAGGTAGGGAAAAAAGCACCAGGAGGGAATGGGACAAGCTGATCTTTTTCATGAGTCACGAGGCAAAGTCAGTTAATGAAATAAAAGGCAGTCACTCACCCAAGGTGGGAACTGATTAACAAGAGAGGAGCTTGCCAAAGGGGAGTCTGTAATGAAGCACTTTTGCTAGCCTGTGTGTTACATTTTCTCAGAGAAGTATGTTCTCTCTTTCTTCAGGGGCTGCCACGAGGCAAAGCAAGCACAGGAGAGGAAGTGGTTTGAGCATAATGGCTACTGCTGCACACAGGGTTTTCCTTCTAGGAACACCTGGAGCATGATGTTCTGGACGTGTCATTCCTTACTTGGCCAAGGCACAGCAAGCAGGCAATTCTTAGAAAAGCCGTTTGTCAAAGCCATAACTTGCTCCTCCCAGCTCCTCCAGTTTTGTTGTTGATAAGCAGTGTCTGGCTCTGCAAGCACAGCGAAGCCACAGTCTCAGGGCTGGCACTGGTCTAATATTGAAACACCTCATTTTGGTGCCTCACTTCTTCAATGCTCTGGAAAGCCAGCCTTCCTCTGCTCTGGGCCCAGGATGTGGATGAGCAAGTGGAAACACTAGCGATAGCGGTAAGAACATGTCAGTGTGCATCTCAGGTTTCTGAAAAACGCGGGATCCACAGGAAGCTGGTTTTGTGGGGAAGTGGGAGGTGTGAACTGAGGGAAGACATAAAAGCTGTCAGTTATGAACTGACCCTTCCCACTGACATGAGCCATGTCTGACAGAGCGCGCTGGGGCTCAGTTGCTGGATACAGCACACAGCGCTGGAATACAGAGTACAGTTGCTGGAACTGAGTACAATTCTGGCGCCACTACTTCAGGCCATGGAACTGTTAGAGGAAGTCCAGTGAGGCCACAAAGTTGATCAGAGGACTGGAGCATCTGCTCTATGAAGACAGGCTGAGAGCATTGGGGCTGTTCAGCCTGGAGAAGAAAAAGTTTTGTGGAGATCCCATAGCAGCCTTCCAGTATCTGAAGGGGGCCTGCAGGGAAGCCAGAAAGGGATTCTTCATCAGGAACTGCAGTGATAGGACAGGGAGTAGTGGGCATAAATTGAAAGAGAGGAAATTTAGGTTAGACATTAGGAAGACTTTTTTTCTGTGAAATGGAGACTGAATGTTGTCCACAGAAGCCGTCGATGCCCCACGCCTGGCCGTGTTCAAAGCCACACTAGACGGAGCCTTGAGCAACGCGGTCTAGCGGGAGGTGTCCCTCCCCACGGCAGAGGGGCTGGGCCTAGATGAACTTCCAAGATCCATTTCAACCCCTTAACGATCTACGATTCTACGTAGAACGCCCAAAAGCCGTGACAAACGTGCGATCCGGGGGCAGGGGCGGCTGGAGAG
>VYZR01013125.1:0-10515 GCA_013400675.1 Oxylabes madagascariensis | reverse complement strand
GGGGGGGGTGGGGGTGGTTTTTCGAGGGAGAAAAAAAAAATGTTTTTGGGGAGATCCCATAGCAGCCTTCCAGTATCTGAAGGGGGCCTGCAGGGAAGCCAGAAAGGGATTCTTCATCAGGAACTGCAGTGATAGGACAGGGAGTAGTGGGCATAAATTGAAAGAGAGGAAATTTAGGTTAGACATTAGGAAGACTTTTTTTCTGTGAAATGGAGACTGAATGTTGTCCACAGAAGCCGTCGATGCCCCACGCCTGGCCGTGTTCAAAGCCACACTAGACGGAGCCTTGAGCAACGCGGTCTAGCGGGNCGCGCTCTGGGGCTGCTGGCGGCGCTGGGATGCCGGGCCGGGAGACGGAGGTACGGGCGCGCCGGGCCGGGCCGGGCCGGGCCGGGCCGCTGCGTCGGGCTCTCCTCGCTCGCTCTGCCGAGCAGAGCCCGGGGGCAGCGCCCCGGTGGGAGGTGAGGGGGGCTCGCTGCGGCCCCTGCGCCCCTTACGCTGCTGCGCCGTGTTCCGGAGCAGCGGGGGCACGGGGGGACCGGTCCGGCCCTTGACGGTGGGTCCGGGCGGAGCTCGGGGGAACCAATGCAGCTTGGAGTGTGCCCCACGCTGCTTCCAATCTGTCCGTGCTTTCTGCTCTGTCGTGGTTCTGCTGCGCCGAACGGCGCAGAAACTCCTTCTCCATTAGCGAACACCGTTATATGTTTATAATAATAAAAAAACCCCCTCTCGAAACACCAAAAAAGTCTTCACCCTGCCGTGGGCTTTGTGCCTCCTGCCTTATTATTATTTCCCGAGGAGGTGCCGGCAGCGGCAGCCGCTGTGGGTAGCAAAGGCGGCCTCAGCTGAGCAGGCCGTGCAGGGCTCTGAGGGCGTTCGGGCCAGGTTTGGGTCTGGGCAGCGTTCCCCGCCAGTGTGGGGGCACCTCGGGGACCCCAAGGGGGGACGGAGGGGTTGGAGGTGCTGCCAGCGGAGGTGGGTGGGGCTGCGGCAAAGGTACAGGTAGGTAGGTGGTTGGTAGGGGACACCTATTTCCTTTGCCGAGGCAAAGGGTAGCCAAATGGCTGCTAGTACATTTGATGTTCAGAAAACTCTTTCCAACCACCCAATTTCAAGGAGATTCTGGAACAATCTCCCAGAAAAAGCAGAGGGACCAAAAACCACAAATAAAATTTCATCAGCCTCAGAAAATGTCTGGAAAAGTTTCCTGTGCCCTAAGCAGCTGTCCGGAGCATCTGGGGTCAGCTCACCTTCCTTCCTATAACATGCAATGTATCAGCTGAAATCTTGCCTTTTGTACCATTCTTAATTAAATGGCCATTTAAAGTTCTGTTCTTCCTCTTCCAGATGCATCCAGTTCTAAAGGCCTTTGTGTGCGGCTCCATCAGCGGCACTTGTTCCACGCTGCTCTTCCAACCCCTTGACCTGCTGAAAACCCGCCTGCAAACTCTGCAGCCTGCTGTGAATGGGTGAGAGGAGGGGGATGTGTCTGCCTGGGGGGCCTGGAGATGCTCTGCCATAGGCTTCTGCCTTATTTGCTTGGTGGGGCTTGGAGTTCAGAGTTGTAATTTGGGAAATCAGTCTTTCTAAAAGAGGAGGTATGTTTTTATATTACGGAGAGGGATTGTTATTTTGCTCCAGAAGAGCAAAAATGTCTGTGGTTGTTAAGGCTACTGGAATAACTTGTAACCTCAACATTTGTTTTCATCTGAGAGACTGGTGTTTGCTGGAGTGGCTACCATGCAGTTTCATGGAGTATCCTCTGCCTGAAAAAAGTCCTGTGTGGTTGTCAGATAATTTTTCAATTTGTGCAGCTTGGTGTAGTCAACTTCCAATCTGCTGCTGCTAACAAAGGGAATGAGCAACTAAAAATGCTAATGGGTGTTATAAGTTGAGAGATACAGAAGGTGATGGAGAAGCCCTGGAAAGAGCAACCAAGAAAAGCAGACTGAGATGAGGAAAAGCACCTTGGAGGTGCTGAGCTAATGCACAGAGATATGAGTGAAAGGGATGGCTGTGGAGTACATCTGCCAAGGAGCAGAAGCAGGTAATTTCTTCAGTTCCTGTCTTTGTCTTTCTTTCAGGTCTGGTCGTGCTGGGATGGTAACACTGCTTTTTAGGGTTGTTCGTACTGAGAGTATTCTGGGGCTCTGGAAAGGTGTCTCTCCAGTAAGTGGCTGGTTTAACTCTGACTTGTAAAAATAAGTAGATAAATAAACTTACTGTTTGTTGTTAATTATGTCTGCCTGAATTTAAATAGCCAATTCTTGTACAATTATGAGTGAAACCACATGATTTAGATTACATCCTATTTTAAGGAGGTAATGTGAATTTCACTGATTTGGTTATGGTAGTCCTGAGCAGCTGAACAGTTGAATACTTTTGCAAATGTGGGGTGGCAGCTGCAGGAACTTCGTTTTGGTTTGGAATATCTTGTTCCTAGAAAACTGCCATTGAGCAATGCATTAAATCATGGCATCATTTGGATCATTTGTCTGTCAGTGCCATAAATGATTTCTACTTTGTCTTCTTTCCTCGGCATGTTAGCTTTAGTGATGTTTTTGTCTTCTACAAAGCTTCCTGTCAAGTTGAACAGTGTCAGGAATGTTCTGTAGTATATTTTGTCGTATGTAAGCTTTTTCTTTCTTCATCTGTTTCTGTTTCTCCTGAAGTCCTTTGCAAGATGTATTCCTGGGGTTGGGATTTACTTCAGCACTTTGTACATGATGAAGCAAAAGTTTCTTGTGGACCGTTCACCCACAGCCCTGGAGAATGTCCTTCTGGGTGCCACTGCTCGTGCAGTTTCTGGGATTTGCATGTTGCCAGTGACTGTAGTGAAGACCCGATATGAGGTATGACTTTTTGATTGGTCCCCTGGTAATGGTGTCACACACCTTCCTTGCGATGCAAAATAAATCCTTCTGCCTGGAGAAGGTTGCCGCCACTTGGGTACAGCCAGGAATATAGTCCTGATTTCATCTCAGTTCACACATTTGTGCAGGAAATGATATTTAGGTGAGAAGATGAAATAGAATTCGCCCTAAGATCTATAAGTTTCAGTTGTGTACAATGTTTGTATAGCATCTTTGATATGTTAGCTTCCTGAAGGATTCCTTTAAAGGCTGAGGTAGATGAAGCCCAGTTTTTGCTTTCGATTGTTCTCTGCGTTGCCATCTTGGGCATCACATTAATTTCACACTACCATTCGTTTGGATATTATATCCTCAGGGTATGTGTAGGGCTCCTCGACCTGTGCCTGGCACGTGGATGACTGATCTTTGTCTGCCCTTGCAGAGTGGAAGATTTGGCTATGGGAGTGTGTATGGAGCCCTGAAGAATATCTATCAGACCGAAGGGGTTCGTGGCATGTTCAGTGGGCTCACGGCAACGCTGCTGCGGGATGCGCCCTTCTCTGGCATCTACCTGATGTTCTACACACAGACCAAAAACCTCACACCTCAGGGTGAGGCTGAGTGTTGGAGGCCGGAGTGGGAAATATTCCTCTTCTCAGATCTTGCCCTGCAGCTGACAGCCTGCATGCTCTGCTTGTTGCCCTCCACCTCAGAAGTTGAATTAGTCTCCTGTAGGGCGTTGGGTCATGCACTCACATTTGCCCGTGCAGAACTGTAGACCTCCAGTTGAGGTCAGTGCAGAAATGGAGACTGGCCCTAAACTGATTGATTGTCTTCATGAATAAGTGCATAAGTGCACTTGATGCATAAGTGGGTTAATGAACAGTTGAAAGAGAGGGTGTCTTAAGCACTGCTTGCTGCTTCTGCTTGTCTTGCATACTGCTCAGTTTCCACTAAACTGGGGCTTCTGTGATATTGGAACTCACTGGGGTAACATTTGTACAATTTTTTCTTTTCTGATTTTCTGTCAAGTTCAGTTCCCTGGCAAGTGAGGCTTTTCAATAGTGCTAACTTTTGACTAGTAGTCACTTTTCCCATTGAAAGGTTTCTCTAGCTGCATGGATTTTAACTTCTTTTAGGCTCTGATATTGATTTAATCATTCAGTAGCTTTCACTTTGACACACAGCATGAGTGTTGCTGGCGTGAATGGTGTCTGAGTGTGTTCCCTTTGTTCTGTTGCAGACCAGCTGGATCCAGTGCTTGTGCCCTTGCTGAATTTTGGCTGTGGGATCTTTGCAGGAATCTTGGCCTCTCTGGCAACGCAGCCTGCTGATGTCATCAAAACACACATGCAGCTGTCACCCCAAAAGTACCACAGGACAAGCCAGGCCATTGCCTTGATCTACAAGGTGAGGTGAATCCCTTCTGACATGCACAACCACATCCTCAATTCTGATCCCCTTGCTCAAAGCACAGCTGTGCAGGGGAAGTTGTTGCCTTTTAATGGAGGTGAACAAGTGTCAGTGCTTCATCTCCTCTTGGAGTTGGACAATTCAGTGTCAGCATTTTCAAGATGATGAAGGGGGTCATGCTGTGCTAGACTAGGACTATAGTGTGCAGTGCGAAATGCTGGTTTCAGATACAAACCAGCTACAAAATAATGCTTTGCTCTTTAGACATCAGAAGAGAATTAAATGCCCATGTCTTTATCCCAGGAATGGGATGGAGTAGTCAAAGCCCACCTTTCCCTTCCTGATGTCAGAAGGGCAGATCTTGGCAGATACACTCTGTTTCCATATTGAGCTCTATTCCTAAGCAGTAATCTGTTTATTTGTGTATGCATTTTTATGTTCCTTTTTTTCCTCAAATACAAATGGTTTTTTACTTCAGTGCTTAGAAATCTCAGATTTCTACAGCATAATTAAGAGACTTTTGTAAATATGAATCTCTAAAACAAAGACTAGTAATTTTCCTGTAGTATCTGGAAATGACTACACCTTTGCCTTCTCTTTGCTGGACTTAAGCATGGCTTTCCCCATCTGTTGTCTCCATCATGGCCTTCCTTTTCCCACTCACTGCTCTTCCTGCGTTCCTGGGTAGCCCTGCAATAATGCAGTGCTTCAGGTTCTTAACAAACACTAAATGCTATTTAAGCCCGGGTCTTTCAGAGACTGATCTGGGTCTGAGCTGAAATACATCCTGTGCTCTTCCATGTTATAAATGATGAGAAATTAAAACCCTCTAGGCAAGTGGCATGAATTGCTGTTTCTCCTGTTGCAGGACTTCGGGCTGGTTGGCTTTTTCCGAGGCAGTGTGCCTCGAGTCCTCAGGCGCACTCTGATGGCAGCAATGGCATGGACGGTGTATGAACAGATGATGGAAAAAATGGGCTTGAAGTCCTGACTGAGCTGCACGAGAAAGGACCAGCTTCACTCCTTCTCCCACTTGCTGTGATCAACTGGCACTGAGAAGTTCCCAGTTCCACAGAGGAATAAGCCTTCCTCAGCCAGGAGGAAGAAAGCCCTCCTGAGACAGGGGATTAGGCCTTTTGGCAAGTAGAGGAAAGGAAGGATTGGATCTTTGCGTTGTTTGATCAATGCGTTCCAGAAGGACTGCACTTGCAGACTGCCACGGGAAATGGCAGGGTTTTCACAGCCTAGTAACTATGCTGAGAAGCCCCTTCTAAAAATGAATCTGTGCTCACCACCTTTATGCAATGAGACAGTATTAAAGCAAAAGTGTTTGAGGAGAAAACAGTGATGGCAGAATCTGCCAGCCAGCCTGCCTCCTTGCTGGCGTAGCCAGAGAGGCCACAGTGACCGCCATCTGATACTGATCCTCCTTCCTCATATGCTTTGTTGTTACAGGGGAACACTAGGCCCTGGTGGGAAACTGGATGTGTCTCGTAGTGCTTATATTGCAGGAGTGGGTGGAAGAGAAATGAAGTGCAGAGGAAAAGCTACAAACATGGTCTCTGCCAATACTTTTGTACTGTGGGTGATCACATAGAGACTAACTGGAACCGCCCTGCTGTGTTATGTGTTATTATGTGATTGAGCATCTTAACACTCTTGAAATGTCCTTCTGCCTCTACAGCTGAGTTTACACAGGAATTAAGAAGCATAAGGCACTTTAGAATTGATTGCTGCCAAAGTTCTGCTTACTCTTTGAAAAAAAAAATTGCTGCTGGTCTAACCATAGCAGGAATACTCAAGTGGGTTTTGTTGGGGTTTTTTATGCAGTTGTCATAGAGACTTATTTGCTTCCTATTCCTTATTTGTTAATCCCTGATCAACACCCTCAGTGTGAACTGGTCCTTAGATGTGGCTTTTAGGGCCATGGCTCATAGTGCATAAACGTATTATGGAAACAGATATAGATACTGGCACTTCAGATTTCCCTTAAAAACATTGCTGATGGCCTGTGGAGTATGTTTTGGTTTGGAAAGAAGGCTGCTATTTTTGTAAGCTTTCTCCAAAGTTTGAGCCCTATGGGTGCTTGGTAGTGACCTTTAATTCCTTTAAGGCTCCACACAGACCCTTCACATTTTCCTGGCTGATCCTTTTCTCTTATCAGGTAGTCAGTGTTCGAGCATGCCTGAGTTTAAATACATTTTTCATGCTCTGTGCCTTCTTACTCTTTCCTACTGTGTTACTCAGACCTCACAGTGTGTGCCAGGTACAGCCTGCTCCCCTCTTCACTTGTGCCTCTGTGATGGGTTGGGTCCCTTGCAGCCTTGTTAGCATAGCCATGAAGCTGGCGTGGAAGTGTGCATCCTGTTCTGTAGTGTGCCTTGCAGAATACTTAGCTTTGGATTTTATTTTCTTAAAAATCTAGGGATATTAAAATTCACTTTAGAGCCAGAGCACCTGTCTGTAAATATGAAGATACGACACTGTATCTGTATGAACAACCAGTGCTACCTACCTGTTGTTCATAAATTTAAGAGTGTATTTTGGACAATCACTGCCTGCCCGGCCAACTTCCCCAGTGCAAGAGCAGAGGAGATGTGAGTTGTTAAAGCTGTTCTTTACCAGATTTCAACTCCAAGAAGGCTTGATGACTGATGTAAAAGTTGAGCGAAGTGTAAGAAGACAGGCTGGAGGCTTGGAAAGTGCTGCCTGTTTTCAGACTCAGAATATCTGTGAGGGGAGGCTGGTGCTCTGCAGTGCAGGAGTCTCCAGGAATGGTGGCAGAGGGTTCTGTAGGCACATCTACTTGTTAGCAATAGAGCACTGCATCAAATCAGGCATGTGGTACATTATTTGCTAAATCCTAAACATAAACACCTGTTCCTTTCTTTTGCTGTTCCTTCTGCCCTTAATGACCAGAACTTGTGAGTGTCCATGAAACCATGGTAACTGCACATCCTGCTTGTTTGCCATCCTGAGCACTACTGACACAGCTGGAGGACCAAGTCTAGGATTGCTGATGTGGTGGCATAAGGTGGCAATTAGGTGAGCTACCTCATTTGTCCTTTATTCCCCTTTGTATGGGATCAAACCAACATTGTGCTGGGAGCCTGAATTTATTTGGGGCTTTATAAATCTGGTGTGTGAGTTGGATCTGTTGACCATCCTGGGCTGTGGTAGCCAAGGGCAGTGTGTGGGGTCACCTGCAAGGTGCTTCACACATATTTTTTGTTCCTGATTTAGCAATGGCAAAACAATGTGCAACCTGTGCAGACAGAAACTTAAGCTCTTAAAAATAGGCAGGCAAGCAAAGAATGCAAGGTAATTAAGTAAGGAATTAAGTAAGGTCCTCATCAGAAACCTGAATTTCTGGAACACTTTGGTGGCTTTTATGTCCCTGTACTCCTGCCTGGTCAAGTAACAAAGGAAGAAGAAGGGAATTTATTCCCATATGCTAATGTTTTAAGGTGTACTGTGGGGTCGTTTGTTTGTTTGTTTTAAATATGGAATCAAGCCTAAAGCAGTGTTAGCTTTTTCTTTGGGAAAGTTTTTCCATTCTGCTTTGGTACTTCGTTATTGGAGTAGAGTGAAAAATTATACGACTTTTGGCATGTGGATTAACCTGGGCTCCTCTGAGTTTGAGAAACAGAGAATCTAAACTGCACTGTGTTTCATCTACCGTTGGTGCTGCAAATCCAAAAGCTTATCTACCTGTGAGTTGGGGAGAAAGAATTCTGTGGTGCAAGCTTGTTGTTTGTTTCTCTTTGTTATTTATTTTGTCAGCTGTCATATATGGGGGAAGGGAAAGCCTGAATTTCTCCTTCACTCTGTTCTGAAAGCTTTATCACATAGTCAGGCATAAGACTATTTCTCAGCTCTGATCCTTACTCTCCTTCACTGTTTTCCCCTCTTCAAAAACATTCTGTTTCTGAAGTGATTTATTGAAGTTACTCCTTGATCGCTATAGCAAGTCAAGACAATCAAGTGTGTGGACTTGAAGTTTAGATGTATTCCTCTTGAGGTATAATGCTTCTACTTAACAACATATTGTCACTGTATAGCCGAAAGGTAAAGTAAATCAAATAAAAGATCTGGACAGAGGTGCTTAATCACCTACCTGCATCATGCCAGCAATTCAACACCAACAATCTTGTCAGATAATAATTTCCAAAGCCGTCTTAGCTTGGATTCCAGAGACAATGGTGTGCTCCCTCTGTGCACTTCAGAATTGCAGTAGGATCCCTCTTGGGATGACCTCTGTTGTTGGCAATGCACTGTTAGTGATTGTGTACTGTCTCTGCTTGCCCCTGCAGCTGTGGCTAAGAACACAGCTGGCTGGCATGTTGAGGCAGGCAGTGTTTAAGTGAGTTGTAAGGACACAAGAGAAATAGTCTGATTATTCATGCTTTAGAAACTTTTTGTTTCCACTCTTCCTGTGTGATGATTTGTTTGTTTGTTTGTTTGTTTTTCTCTCAGTGTCTTAAACAGAACTGGAGGTTTGGAACATTGCATAGCTTTGGGTATTGTGAGTGCTTATGTGTCTATATAAAATATTTATGTGAAAAGGTGTATTGTATGTTTCTATTAAAAACTGGTTGCTAAAATGAAGGATGTAATCTCTTCAGTGTTTCTTTAAAAAAAACCAATCAAACAAGCCCCAAATCGATTAAATGCACACGGGATTGGATGGAATACAGGCTTAAGAAGGCGAAAGGAGTTTCCCAATAGGACAGGACTGTTGCATGTGTTCAGAGCTCATAAAAGGCAAGGGATATTCTCTTTTTCTGTGGTGTATAATACGCACAGGTTTTGCTAGTACAGCCTAAATCAACTTTGCTTAAATGGAAAAAACAGCATTGGGGAACGTTGTGTTTTACACAGCTTCCTCTGCCTGCCTGCTGTGTGTAAAGACAGATGGCTGTTGAATCGCTGTACTAGCTGGTGAAATACCTGCCTTCAGGACAGTGGGTCTTAAGCTCTCTGGGGAGAAACTGTTTTTAGTCTCCTGCTGATCAGGCTTTTGCTACTCAGGCAGTCTGATCTCAGCAGGGCACCACAAATTGTGCCTGGAACACAACTGGCTCCTGCAAGGCATAATGCAAGGGGATGCTGGATTGCTGGGATCTCCTCTTGCTGTCACAGTATGGTCCTGGGATTCAGTAGCAGACAGATTGTGCTAAGCAAAACGTTGTTGATACTGAGATGTGCGTCTTCCAGATGTGAAGGTCCCAAGCCTCTTCTCACAGGGAGCAATTTTCATGGAGGGTTATCTGTGTGTAAACAGACCCTACCAGACAGTGCTGAGGTGCAACCTGAACCTGAATGGCTTGTGCAGGCTCCTGATAGCAAGTTAGGCCTGGAATGGTGCCTGCTCCTGCACACAGGGCTCCCCAGAGCCCTCCTGCCACCTTGGAGAAGCACCTCCTGTGTAATGGGTGTTGCTGTCCATGCTGCTGGTAGCTGCCTCAGCTGTGAGAAGAGATAGCAGACAAGCTCCCTAACCCTTCTGGGTGGTAGAAGGTGGGGAAGATTGAAAGTTTAAAGGCACTGTGGTTTCAACAAAACATTGCGTTACAGATCTCCCATTCACATTAAAAATGGACAAACATTTTGCTTGCTTTTTAAATTTTTAAATTAAATGACTTGTGTGCCATATATAAGCACTGACACCAGAATTGAGCAGAAAAGATTGCTCATCCCACACAGACACATATATCTGTGTACTTTTGCAAAGTGCTCCATGTGGAGCTCTTCAATATGCTTATCCCTTCTGGATTAGGTTCTTATTTCAAAATAGCAAGCTGATTTTCTACATTGCAGTTTCTTGATTTGTGATTTTATCACTGTAAAATGCTCTAGGAGTTTTTATTATAATGCATTAAGGAGTTTTAGTAAAAATGACAAAATCCCAGTAAGAGGTTAAAATGAGACTTCTGCAAGTTTTGTAACAGGTGTTAGGCAATTCTAGCTTTGTAGAACTAGAAATAAGACGGGAAGAGATTTGCCAAAGTATGTTTTCCCAAAACATGTAAGAAGTAGTAAGAAACTTTTGAAACACAAGCCAAAATTTAATTTACAGGCAAGCACAGTAACATTAGTGCAGTTTCGCTGAAAGTGGGTTGATCTTCATAGTTCTTCTTTGCCTTCTCCAGGGGTGCCACACCATCTCTTGGGTGACACCCAAGAGATGTTTGGTGGGGAAGATACTGCCTGAAAGACTTTCGGCCTGAGCCTCTTCCCCAGACACACC